>JABASP010002545.1:0-19335 GCA_019776565.1 Sminthurinus signatus | reverse complement strand
GAAATGTTCATTTGATCATGTGTTGACTATATACCTTTTCCCTTTTGTGTTCCTTCTTTCTCTCTCTAAATGTACCATGATATTATATATGCCTATTGAATATATTGAATAAATATTATTTATGTAACCATCAGATATAATATATATATAGAGGTTTCATAATCTATATATACCATAATATCTATATAATGTGGTGTTTGGAATAATTGTTACTGTAATTTAATTACAAATGTATTTAAATTTATATTTTGAGTTTCAGACCTTCGTGTGTGTGTGTGTTTTGTTTTGAAACTGTATTTTTAATATTTAACTTTATGTATACCTTACAACTTTCCCTATCCTCTTTAAGCAATACTGTAATATTTATTTATGAATACGAGAGTGTGTGAAGTTTCATGTTGCCCCTGTCCCTTTTTTACATTTACATAAATGTTTTTTTCTAATTTCTTGTATTTATTAATTATTATTGAATTGTCTGATATATGATTTCGACCTTCAAAAAAACCTGGACTATATTATAATATACATACATAATATTTTTTGGCTGAGTTATTTTCCAAATTTAATTTATAGATTTAATTTTTTCCATGAAAATGAAAATATTTTAAAATTTTAAAACAGTAAGTAAAAGTATACTTACTTATAAACTCACACGGAAGCATCATATATGAGATATGAGAGGGTCATCAGTCAACAGTATATAATAGTTGCTATCTCTGATCCTATACTTTTTCTAAGTAAAAGTACAGACAATAAAAATTGTTATTGTAAAAAACATATACTTGATAATGTAAAACACGTAAACATTTTTTGCTTTTCTAGACCATATCATTTTTTTTGTTTTTGTTTTTTTTGGTAATTATTATTGTCTTGGATGTGTATATAAGCACGGATCATTGACTTGATCTGAAAATCAAAAAATGTACTTTTGCTAGTATTTTATATGTATTAGATATTGTACTTGTACATGCATAAATGCGTGTATACAAGATAATATTATTTTGTATTGTAAAAGTGAAGAAGGACTTGGAATCCTCTGTACAACGACAGTATAAGATTGTGTGTACAATTAAATTATTAAGTATATATCTCTGTATTTACGCACATGCATCTATACTCGTTTGCGGAATGCTGAACCAATTTTTCTACCTGTCAAACTGCAGTTGAGTTAATCAATTTTACTGCTGTACACAATGTACCATAAAGTCTTTTCTTCTGCAATGCAAAATTCAGTACACAATTGTGTGTGTGTGTATATACATGATGCATTTTGTAGTGTTTATCAGTTGTATAGTGGATATTGTACATAATACATTACTTATGTACATATACACATAGTTTTAAAACTATATATGTAAAAGTAAGTAAGTACTGAAATTAAAAGAGAAAATTTCACATGTGTCAAAAGTTATCCCCATATATACATATATACAAACATTTTATGTAAGTACATAGTTTTGTGTATATTGCAGTGTATATATTATACTATTAAATATATACACACGTTTAAATACATGTCAATGAAAGGGAAAACAAGAGGAAATGGACGATGAATGAATGACAAAATGAAATGTGTAAAATTGTGTACACACTTAATTGGGTGCAAACTGCAAACTTACACGCTTTTACATCCAATATGTATACAATATATTATAGGTATATATATTATAAACATAATATTATATATTCTTCTTCTGTAATACTTTGATAACAAAATGCATGAAATGCGAAAGTAAGAAAAGTGTACTTATAATAATATTATAATATTACATGTGTCGTGTCATAATATATGTTTCTGCATATATTTAATATTTTATTATCTTTTCTTGTTTTGTTTTACTATAGCGTGTACATAATATGAAAATCCCCAAAAGAGCTTTTAATTTATTTTTTGTCTTATCTCTACTTTTGCGTATTATTAGTATTTTATTTATTAATCATTGAATCTATCATTTAATATATATATAGCATATAATGTACTATAATTTTCGTTGTTCTCTTTGCTTTGTTTTCTAAATAATAAATAATATAATAATAATGTATTATTATATATTCACGTGTACATATATTATATACTTACTAAAGTATACCCTTGATTTCTTCTCTCGGCTACCACCTTTCATTGTGAAAAATTCTAGAGTTTTGCTGTGGTAAAAATATCTGATATTTTTATATTTTTTACCAAGAGGTCTCATTACTCATTACCACTCACCATATATTTGTGATCCTTCGCCATCATTAAATTAATCCTCTAACGGTGTATTTTTACTAAATATAATATTAAATATATATATGATGTGCATTTTTCCAGAACACTGAGACAAAAGATGTGATAAACCATTAAGAAAATGAACATGACACAATTCTTATGAGAATAATCAGTGATTTTTCAGTGGATTTTCCAAGTACTTATACCTTATACATATGTTTTACTATTTTTACAGTTTACAGTATAAAATATATTTTCAGTATATTTTATTGCATGTTTATTTTTTCACCTATAAAGGTCAAAACGAATATGTTCTTAAAAGTACACGCTACAAGTTTCACAGTTATGCATGTACATATGTATACATATGTATATTATTATGTATATATGTACGTATACTGATGACTGATGGTTAGTAGTACTTAACAGCATAATATAAATTCTCACGAGAAGAAGAATCTCAACTGAAGGAAATGAACATAATATATTTACTATGTAAAAAATACAAAGACTATGAAAGGTATAATAATGTTACAATAATTATTTTTATTATACTTAGAAGTATATATTATGTATCTATACGAGATACACGTATAGTAATAATTAATAATTAACTATTAATTATTATTTTGTAGCATTTATATTTACCAACTTTAAAGAAGAATTAGACTAAAAATTAAATAAGTGTATATTTGATTTTGTAAAGTCATTTTTAATGAATGTGTAATTCATAGTATTATGGTCTAAAAAATACGCCTAAAACACACAGCTGTGTTGTCATTTGCCATTTTAACAAAAATGGATATTATGCCAATTAATATACTGATATTATATTATGTATTATGTACATCTGAAGCGGCGTCGAACTTACTTACAATTATTCCTCTCTCTCTCTTTTTTTTGTGGGGCTGAAAAAGTTTTGCCAACTTTGGAGTTGGATCGGATGTCCTTGTCTGTTCTTTATTTTTGTACATAATTATAGTTTTGAACCTCACTCGTGTTTTTTTTAAAATTTTGTTATTTTTATATAATATATTTTAATGCTTGCTATTTAAGTACATAGTTTACATACTTTTACTTAATTATAGCATGATAATTTCCGATTATCGGAGACATATGTATAAGAGGGTATAAAAAAACATTGGAATCAGTTTTTGGACTGAAGTTTACAAAAATGAGAGGACGTGTACGACGGGGTAGAAGGGGGTAAGTATACTTTATAAACACAACAATAATATTTTATTACAAATGAAAAATAAAAGCATTTTTATAAAAAAAAGTAGAATGTTTCCCTTTTATTATATTTTTGAAGCAGTTGGGATTTAACAATCATTTTAAAATGTGTTTTAGTAGAGGAATGTCAATGGGTCAAAGAGGTGGAAGTCGGTCTACTTCCATAACCAAAAGAAATACTCGGCCATCATCATCTCAAAAGGTTAATCCCAATGTCTTTGTCAAGCCTGAAAATTCTGATGACCAAGAAATTTCTCTACATACTTCCAAGAGATTTAAGATGGCAGAATCTCAAAATGATTATTCAATCACACAACCTGTTTTAAATTCATCAAATATGCAATCTATAGCACCATCCAGTTCCATTACAACTACCAATTGTATCTTGTGTGATAGTCTGCTGAGTAAAAAATCTTACTATGAAAAGGATGATTTGAATTTAGATAAATGTTTTGACGCATTTTGTACTTTTCTAAATGTCACACTATCTCCCGAAATGTCATATAACTTTGAAATTGACAATTTCCCCTTTTGTGGAGACTGTAGTAAGATTCTTGGCAAACTTTTGGAGTTATACGATATTTTAGAAGAAACTCACTTTAAAGTGACGGCATTTGTAGCTAAAATAAAAAGTATTATCAGAAAATTATCCATCAATCCAATCCAATCAACTGAATCTTCTTCAAATCTTCAAGTTCAAAGAAGCAATCATATCCGAGAGAGTATAAAAAGTCAAATCACGGATGGTAAATAATAATCCAAAAAAAAAAAAACACAGTAAAATTAATATATAAGCAAAGTAGCTATTTTACTATAATATATATATATTATAATATAAAACTGGGCTATTAAAATGTATGTACATAGTAAAATAGCTACTTTGCTTATATATTAATTTTACTGTGTTTTTTTTTTTATTATTGTAAAATGTTTTTATTTATTTTTTATTTATTTTTGATGTAATATTGTATAATATTGTACTTAAATGTAATAATATATTATGTATTTTATACTCTTGTCTTTAATAGAAGATGAACAATCATTACCTTTTGAGACACAGTCAGGCTTGAAATTGGAAGAAGAAGAAAATCGACTTGATTTTTCTGTAAGTTTTAATAGTTGTATTTGTATACTACTAATTTTTATTCTTTTTCTATATTATATTATTAGATAGATACACCATAAAAATTTGGTAATTTATTATAGAATACTTGTATATATATTATATATATATATTTTTTTTTATAGACTAATTCTACGCATACTATTGATGCTAACTTTGAAGTTATGAATGTACAAAATCATCCTTTTGATGAAGAATCTACACATGAGAATGGAAACAGAGATAGAGACGAAGAAGAACAACAACAAGATGAAGAAGAACCCTCAACTTTTGAATCTTATTTAGTAGCACAATTGAAATTGATAGATTTTATTGAAGCTTCAACAAAATCAGTTGATACTACTACAACTACAGAAAATGATACTGATGAAGAATACTGTTCGGATTCTGTGCAAGATGCCAATAATTCGTCAACCGAAAGACATGACAATCATGAAGATGAAAATTCTGCAATAGAATTTGATGACAATATCAACCATAATAATAATACAGTTGATAATTCTTCTTCTTTAAGAAAAGATAATGACAAGGAGAAAAGCTATAACAATAATACAGACTACGTACAAGAAGAAAATGAAAAGCAAGTTGAAGAATCGACAATTATTGGAGGGCGCAGTTTAAGATCAAGGGCATCACTCAAAAAAAAGTTGTACATGGAAATTGAAATTGATAGTGAAGATGATAAAAATGATGATGAGGATTTCAAAGGTGATGATGGTTTAGAAGAAGAAGAAGACGACGACGAGGATGATGATGGTGGTAGTAGTAGTGGTGGTGGTGAACCCGATTCCAACAATGTTGCACACCAAAATAAAAATTTAAGTAAAAAGAAGGTGACAGGGAAAAGGAAGGGTATTGATGATGATGAGATTCAAACTTTGTACTTTTGTTCCCTTTGTGGTTGGATTGGGCTACTGAATCTAGCAAGAATTCATTTTAAATCTTTTCATTCAAATACAACACACAGAAAATGTCATATTTGTTCATGTGACTTAACTCCTGGAAATGAGGAAGATCATGTAAGTATTCACTTGAATTTCATCAAACTTCAAAATCATCATCAGAAGTTGGTGCTATATGATCCAAAAATTGATTCTGAACCCAGCCCTTCAGAATTGTTGACAATGTAAGATTTACAAATTATTATAATATTGTATATATATCTACATTCTAATAGAGAATAATTATATAATATATAATAATTATTATTATGATATTTATAATATTTAATATTATATATTATTTTTTTTATTAGTTATTAGTATAAAGAAACTATTTTTATTTTATTTTTTAAACTTTGATTTGACAGACATAATAATGATGAACCTCCACCTCGTTGTATACTCTGTCCTCATGATTCGGAATCACCATTAGAAACTCAAACAGTTCATGAAAGATCCATGAAACTTACTCTTGAATTTTCTCAAATTAGAATAAATAATCAAGATCACAGAGTAAGATACATGTGTGGTACTTGTGGGGAACGGTTTCATGGTAAAGAGAGTGCAGCAGAGCATTTTAAATCTTGTAAATTAAGTGAAGACAACATTATCATATGTTTTGTATGTAAAGTCAAATTTTCAAATTTACAAGAAATTAAAAAGCATCAAGAGACTGAGCATCTTCCAGCCGAGAAAATGAAACATTTTTCTGAACGCTATTATTCTTACCTTGAAGACGATGAAGGACATTTCATTCGGTACAAAATACAATGTAAAAGTAGAGTTGTATCAGTTATCGAATTAAAAGCATTTATATTAATGTATCGTTAAAACAAATTAAAAAACTTTGTGGTGGTTTTTTTGTTTTTTTTATTTCAAGGGAAAGTACGAGAGGAATTTCAAGAGACGATTTGGTATCTAAATTAAAATGTGCTGTTTGTGAAGATCGTGTTTCTGGAAGTTATGAGGATCCAATGGCTTTCTCCGAGCATTGTAAATTACATAAAATTGATAGACCAATTAGTTGTCTGGAATGTAATTTGAGAGTTAACTCTTACTCCGAAGCCTACATTCATTTTATGCTTTTTCATGAAAAAAACATGGGTTTCCATTGTCTTTATTGCCTTGAAGTGTTTCCAAACATATCATTGTTATCCTTTCATTTTTCAAAATCACATAATCCAATTTCAGTTTTAGGAGAACAAAAACAACTTGAAGAAGGAGTTGAATACATGCAAGACATTTGATATAATATATTTTTTACCTTACATACATATACATATATCTTATATAACTTACAATATTATGTGAGTACTATCAATAATATAATATGATAAAAAATATAAAATATTGCTCAATAATTTATAAGACTGGCCAAAGTAAAATAATTTTACAAAAATTATTAAATTTGTAATATCTGTATAGTGAAATTTAAAAAAAAAATCATTTTACATTTTACATTATTTGTTTTTAGTTTTTATATAATATTATGTATTTTCTCAAGCAACTTTCGTCGAAAGTCTTTCGACAATTTTTATTTACATATTTTTATAAGACATATTATGTTTAGTAAATATTTTACTCTCTTTGTTATGTTATATGTTATATAGTTAACTTATATGAATATGTTGTATCATTTCTGCTTTCCTGAGACATTCAATATATTATTATGCGTGTTACAAAAGAAAAAGGTACAATAAAAGCATCATAATAATTAATTAATAATCAATCTGACAAAACAACGATAGGGAAAATTGAAAGGGATAAAAAAAATTGCATTGACATAATATTATATTGATATCATTGAGTATTTCAAAACAGCTTTTCCTTTCCGATGTAATATAGATAATTAATATTTTAATATTAAACATATTAAACATGTGAGACGAGATTGAAAGTTGTCTTTAGTTATTTTTTTTAAGTCGAGGGAAACAAATTAGATGCTTGTAAAACAAGTTATTCGCAAGTTAAAAAAGGTTCAAAATCATCAACGTCTCCGTTCGTTTACATTCAAGTCCTCAGAGAAAGATGACAAGAGAATCGTACAACGTATAAACGTTAAACGTGAGCATCTTTGTATTTATCACACAGAATAGAGGAAATACTATAGTACAACAACAAGTATGAATGTGTGTAGTGTGTAGTGTACACACGAGACGCATAATATAAGAACAACGGCAAGAACAAAATTCCTTCCTTTTGTAGAAAAGTGGGATCTGTTCAAGATATAAGAGTAAAATGACTAAGAGTTTTACGTTTTTCTGTCAAACACGTTCATTCTTGTGGTAAAACTGATGATGAACATTGGGAAATTAGGAAACCAATAACAAAGGAAGTACACCATAATATGTCAATTGTTAATCTCATCATGATTTTTAACCATGTTTTTGACAAAAAGAGTTCAAGTCAAAGCCATGAACACTTTGTATTATGCACAGGTTTCCATCATATATTTATTTTATATATATTATATACCGTAGGATCATCTCTTAGGTATATAGTATATACATATAATATTATATACATGTATTGCAGTAAAATGAGACGGCTATATTCCCTTGTGTACATGTACATTGTCCATCTTATACCTGATACCTGCATACAGTATGCAGCATACTGCATATATATGTATATCTCCACATATCTCATGAGAATGTATTTTCACAGCAGTGAAACAATGGAATGTATGACTATAGCAAATAATGTTTTCTGTTCTTATTACTCGTAATCAGTGGAGTGCCTACATTATTATTTTTCCTATTGATTAAACACACAAAACATATTACAACTGTAGAATAAGTACTTACTTAATGAGAATAAGTGCCGGATTTTAACTTTAAATCTACAACAGCCCAATATGCAAATGTTATGCTCTAGCATAATTTTTAGTTTTCATACTCTCATTAAAGTTTTATTTTTGTACTTATATGTAATTATATAGCTGCAATCTAGATAGATGAAAGCAGAACTCTCTCAAGTCTGAAGTAAAATTTTGGATGGAAATCGCGGAAACATGGAGAATTACAAATTACAGGCATTATGTAAAACATGTGAAACATCTGTATGTCTGTGTTTTATTGAAATTCAACAGCAATATTTTGTACACTAACTCTAGAAACAGCTGAAGAATCGATTGATGGACAATTGATTTGATAATTGAATACTTTGAGGTTGTTCTTGTACACCGTTGACTAAAATGAGTATACTTCATGTGGAATGTGTAACATGTGTAAATGAAGACAAGCAGACAACATTTTACATATATTCATAGATGCATATATAATATCATGGTACATTTAGAGAGAGAAAGAAGGAACACAAAAGGGAAAAGGTATATAGTCAACACATGATCAAATGAACATTTCGAAATTGAATTTTCTCCCGTCATGTTTGTGTGCGGGCTGTGTATTAAATGCAGCGGAAGGTTGAGAATTACCTACAAACGGAATTTTCAAATTGTTTAAAAATCATGCTGTCTATTTGTACTTTTTGTGCACTTTGTAAAAGGACGAATACATAGATATCTATAATATGATAGATACTTGATGTAATATTGTACGTGCATATCTGCATACATGATGTACTCTCAATTCTCAATACAAGAAATACGATGAGCTAAAGGAACAAAAGAAGGTTTTTTTTACTTACAATTCTGAAAAACAGGTTTTAAGTAGGCTACTCACTCACTTACTCGCTTATTCACTACCTACTACTATAATATGCACACTGTACACTACAACTACCACAATGACGATGCATCCAATTCCAATCCCCAATCCATACATAAATATTCATTATGAATTATGATATGATACCTACATTTTTTATTCATTATTATTCATCCGCATCCACATATACAGTCATGATTGTATCAGTCAATTTTCCAAATTTGCATTTTTTGCACATTTCATTTTTTTTTTCAATAACACATTTTCCATACTGTTTTTTTATGCTATATTATTATATGAGTTTTTTTGTACATGATCATTCCTCCCTTTTTTGCCTCTTAAAAACTGAAATCTGCTCATGTGCTACTGCTACTCAATCTCTAAACATTTATTTTGTATGCATTCAAATTAAGTTGGGAGAAAAGGAAAGAAAAAAAAAGGTAGGCTACACACAATTGAGATACGATTTGTCATTTTTTTTTTTAGATATAGTTACAAAGGTGAATTAGACGAAAGTACTGAAGAGAGCTGTGGATGACTCGGTTGATGACTTATGATGAGACAAAAGAGGAAAGAAACTGACGTTGATCTGTGTCTAGTTTATACATGGTACATTGTACACTGCCAAGTTGAAACAGTAATAACAATAATAATCATCTATATTTTCCAAGTCTGTGAACTTGCACCCATGTTTTTCTTTTGTTTAAAGTCAAAAGTCTTGTTCCTGTGTCTTGTTCTCTTATGAGTATAAAAATGAGAGTAAAAAGTAAAACTTTTTGTTAGTATGTGAACGGTGTACAATGTAATTGTAGCTGATGGACGGAATATTATGTTTTGTTGTGGTATGCATTCATTCATTCATTCATTCACTCCAATCCCCAATTCATTGTATATGTATATTTAATTTATCTACCTCCTCTCTCTTTCTCCCTCTCACGCATTCTCATGTCTGTATCTATTTAATATTTAATACCTGATGTGTAATGTGTATGTATATGGTATGTGCTGTGCATTCAGGTTTCTTGTAAAATGTAAAACACAGTATCATTTCGTGTTTCGTCTGATATTTCATTTGATAATATAAAACACAACGTACATAATCAAGTACTTGGATTTTTTCATATCCTGATTTTGCCCCGTGTATACATGTTGAGATTTGAGATACGCACATTGTACATTGTGCACTGTACACAGATATGCACATACTATGTGAAGACATGCGAGCAATGTTATACCTCATTTTTCTAACCATACTCAATATTTGCTCTTCTCAAGTATCTTTAAACTGTAGCCTATACTCTGTACTCTGCACTCTACACAGGTTACCTGTAGCTATCTAGATTCTCTATTCACTGTGCTCATTATTACAAGACACCCCACCCCACCCCCCAAAAACTTTCACTGACCGACTGCAGACTGCAGGCCAAGTCAAGTCAAGTTCAAAGACAAATCATACACTAAACCACACTGCACTCAACTAAGGCACAATTGGAAATCATTTCAGTCTCCACTCTTTTACTACTCTTCACTTTTCTTGTGCTCTGTCCACACATCTGCACTCGTATTTTCTCACAACACGGTCCTACTTTGTTTCAACATTACATGTATTTACTATACAGAGTTAACCAACTAAAATAACCTCGTTGGATTACCAAGAATAAGTTGCCAAGAAACTAGAAGAACGAGCAAAACGACATTTTCAATAGTTGTCATAAACTTGAACTTGAATAGTGAATTGTAAATTCAAATGTGACTCAAGTGATCCGTAAACAATCAAGTGGACAGTATGTAAAATAACATGCTAAGAATATCTTTCGAGTGTCGTTCTATTCCTCTTCTCCTCTTCTTCTCGTTCACCTTATAACTATCATGACAGTATTTATTATGTACCAAGTTCAATTAATATAGTTCAAAAAAAATCTGCATTCTAATAATAATAATACTAGTGATAATGACAAAATAATAAAATAGAACAGAGATCATGTTCATTGCAAATACTAGATACGGATTTGTGTATCTGCAAAACACACAAAATTATGTTGTGGATTCTATTCAATTCACTAGTTTTTATGTGAATCTATAATTAATCATTACTAGTTATTAATAACTCTTTGAAGGAGTGTACTTTTAATACTTTTAAAAATTGTGTGTGTCCTTTTGTATGTTCAAGTACAAAGAAATTGTTTGGCAGTCATTCTAAAAAATATCAAATCAAGAGAGAGAGAAAACAAAGTTTTTTTTTCTCCTAGTTTTTCACCAGTTTCATCTTTGTCGAATGTGCTATGTGTTGTACGTTTTTGTGACAAGTGACTAACAACTCGGTTCATAAACGAATATGGACAAATTCACATACGGGCCAATTCTACTGGTAAGATTAAGAATTAAGATGATGATCATCATCATGATTACAGATTTATTCGTTATTATTTGAATGTGCCAATTATATTATTGACAATAAATTCGCCAGATCAAGTCTCGAGGAACATGTAAATAATTGGATAAAGAAAATGAGTGGTCTAAAAAATACTTGAAAAAAAAACTCTGCTATAATATTTAATTGGATCAGTAATCAGTAAAAGTGTTAAAAACTGAAATTAATATTAATTATTCCGATTGAAGTGCCTTTTGAAACTTGTTTTTGTTTCCAGTTGTTTATTTACTCAAAATAATAAAGGGGAAAGTGGAAACGTTTTATTATGGATAACAAAGTATAAATGGGAAATGGGAAATATAATAATAATATAGATTCAATGTTTATTCTGAATGTTTTTAAATGTACATTTATCATTATATTTTTTAGTTCAAGTTTGGTATGAAACGACAGATAAAAATATAATATAATGATTATTTTTTATCGAATAATCAAATGGGAATAAAATTTGTAATTTCAGGCCACCTTTTGGGTATTATTTTCCATTTGCATCTTTACTAGTGCTGAGGAGACTACAACTCCAATTTCAAATGGTGAGTTGGTTTACATTTTATCAAAAAAATTGTTTCCAATTCCTTTTGTCTTTTGCAAATGTGTTAATAATATTATTGGAAATTATATTATACATGTATGGTGTATAAAAAAGATAATTAAATTATATACAACTGAAAAAGAAATTCATCCCATCAACTCCCAAACGCGTCAATTATCACATAGAATTTGTCCATGAAAAATGAGGTTTCTTACTTATTTTTTCCAGTTTCATCACAAATTTCCGCCCTGAATCAGGCGGAAAGTACAAGATCACCACGTTCAATCGGTAATATTGCACGATTGCTCCTTGGAGGAACATACGTCATGGTCCAATTAGGTGCGTCTTCAAAATTACACATATCAAAAAAAGGAACACACAATGAAAAATATGGTTTTACACAGCATGTGTACACTTTTAAACTTTACACACAGGAACAAAACATTCTCTATAATAATATGACATGGACTTTTGTGTTGGTGTAATTGAATTAGGTCACATGCCGCCTGATCATCCCTTGGTGAAATATCCAAAGCCGATACAAACAGCTCGAAGCAACACTCAAAGTGTTTTAGCTGCAGTTCCAGGAATGAACGGAGCTCCTTTCCCCTTTCCAATGGGCATCCATCACTCTGGACTGCCAATCGGAAGACCAAGTTTTGGTATAGGTCCAATTCCGGTTCAAAGTGTTCCGAGTATGAGCTATGCTCAACTAATGAAACATAACCAACCTCCAATTTCACCCAGGAACCCACTCAACGCTCAACAACATCCGGAAAAATGGAAAGAAATGCATGCTCCACAGGAACAAAGTGACTCTTCCTCAGCATCCCCCTCCCTCCCCTACAACTACAACAGCGATTCTCCGGATTACACCAGCTCAACTTACTACACGACCACCGGACCCATTTCTAGCAGTCCTCCTGACTACGGCGACTCTCACTACAACTATCCTTCAGACACAACTTACGACGGCCGAGCACAAACTGACGCTGGAATAGAACAAGCGGGATCATCAAAGTCACCTGGAATCCATTATCCTGGACATCGATATAATCCTGAAACGAATAGTTATAGTGGTCCATCATTATTTAGAGATTTCCCTTCCTCATTTTCACATCCTGGTGATTCATCCTCCTCCTTTTCCGCTCATTTCCCCTACTCTTCTCAATATTCATCACCTTCAAAGGATTATGAAGCTTCCTTTAATGCGGAAATGTATGTAAGTAGTGATGCGGAGCAATCTCCAAACTACCCGTCTCAGTCTCATCCTCCTCCAATGTCCAATGTCCCCTTCCATCCTCATATTTCTGAACCAGCCGTCAGCTCCTCATCCATTCATCCTCAGCAACAACAACCACCACCACCAACATACCCGCCGCTCCCTCCTCCACCACCACCACCACCACAACAACAACAGTACAATGTTATCCGCTATAATGATAGACCTGTGTATTTTCAACAACAACAACTTGGTTTTAATCCCCCAACTCATGTCACCCCAGTTCAAATCCCAGGAATAACTAATGATGGATACACTCGTCAACCCCAAATACAACAACAACATTCATCTTCATTCAACAATTTCTATTCTACTTTTTCAACCATTAATCCTCAATCAACTAATAATAATAATAACAATGGATACATTTCTTCCCCATATTCATCTCAAAATGTGTCTCCTGTCAACAGCTATCAACAGAACAATGTACCACCACAACAAACGGTCGTGGTTCAGCCAACTGGCACAATACCAACCACAGTAGCAACAAAAACAACAACCCTGTATACGAACAATAACAATAACCATAATAATTATAATTATCAGTACAGTGGACCAACTTCTGCTTCTTCTACAAGTAATTACGAAGTGTCAACCACTCGAAATAATTATAATAATAACAACAATCATAACAATCACAATAAAAATAGAAATGTTTCGCCTTCTCAAGAAACTCGAACAAAAAATAGAAATCAACAAGTGCACAAGGGAACGGCAGTGACCAGTGGTAAAGGGAATTATGATCCGTCTCCATCCTCATTTCTCCTAGTTAACCCAACTGCATCCATTAGCAAACTCACGACGGAATATGAAACTATTCCTGTGCCTCCTACCAAATCAGTCGGTGGCAGTGACAAGTACTACTCTAAAAATTCAAAGAGTAAAAATAAAAGTGATGAAAGGAGTCATAAAAAGACGAGTAAAAGTAGCCATAGCAGTCGTCATCATCATCAAGAACATAAACTTAAAAATAGTGAAAGTTATGAGGATAAAAAAAACACTCGTCGAATTTCCTCAAGTTCCAAAAAAGATTATAAAGATATGATTCGTACGAGTGAAAGTGGAAGTGGAAGTGGGAGTGAAAGTACAGAAGTTGGAGTAATTCAAGTGGATCAAGACTCATCACGCCACCGCTCTGCAGAAAAGGAAAAAGGCCCGCATCATTACCCTCATGAGCATGCTCAGGGGAATCATTCCAAAGTAAACGAGTATCAAAGTAGTAGTAGCAACAGTCGACCACACTACAATCCTTCAAGTAGTAGCAGCAGCAGCGGGAACCGGAGTAACAAATACAAAAACAAAGGGGTCAAACCGTATTATTATTATTCTAATGAAAACAGTTACAGAAAATACAAGGGAAATGAGTCCAATTCCAAACACTACAAAACAGGGAAAACGGAACCTCCCAAAATAAATTACAAGGACTTTTCCTCCCCCCATTTCTTTTCAAAGGGCTCAAATTCAAAGGATCCGAGGAAATCATATAATCACAACAGCAATTCTAATCCTTATCATCATAAAGCTACCAAAAGTAGTTACAGTAAATACTTTTTACCTCCTTCATCAAAAAGTAGCAGTAATTCTGGGCGCTCATCATCATCATCTCATCCGGATGTCCGGACGATCACGTCCGGATCTAAAGATCGAGGCCATCACAACAACGACGACTATAATTATTATAGAAACGGCGGTGGTAAGAAAAGCAAGGAGAACTTTGCAGATTTAATTTCAGGTATGTATAATAATATCGTAAATTAGTTTATAAAATAGTTTTCCTTTTCATTTTGACAAAATACACAGAAAATAAAGCAAGAAGGGATCTACAAAATACATTCTTATATTACAAAGGTTACAATTTTGTTTTCTGATTCTATTTATGTTTGTAATAGATGATGATTTTGAAGTGATTTTCGCCAAGAGAAAACTCGAAATTACTGATGAAAATAATAATACAACCAAGATCCGAGGGAATGGACAGAAGACCAAATCCATAACCAGACCACAACATGAGGGTTATGGACACCATAACACGCAACGGAAAGTCCATGGAAATTTTTACTCTCCTTCTCTTGGTCATTCTGTCAATAGACATAGGACTAGAAATAATAAATATAGTCCTGGACGATTACAGAAAAATAGTCATAACTCTAAAACGTCTACAAATAAAATTTCGCATTTGAGCAGACACCATTCTTCCTCACTTTCTTCATCGCTTTCTTCGTTGTATAGTCAGAGTCCAAGCTCTCGCCATCATCATTATAACCAGAGAGGAAATAGTAAAACAAATCCTTCAACATCAACACGAAGTCATCGAGCCATTTTAAAACGCGAATCACATGAAGAACAACGGAATGCTACCCTAAATCAATCCACAATCAACCCTATCCTTAAATAATTATAATAACCATTATTGTTAATGATGATTAATAGCATCAATAGTTGTTTGTGGTTGCAACATGAACAGATAAATGCATAACTTATTGTGATCATTTTGATACATTTTATTTCCTATTATGTCTATTTATTTATTTATTTATTTATTTATTTTTGTAAGTAATAGTATAGTACTAATTCTTATATTTCAGTATAGTACTTTTCATTCATAATTTCAACTGTATAATTTATGATACATATTTATGGGATATTATTATATTTAGACCAATTATGTTTGTATACGTTACCATCAATTTGATATCCTGTTAAGTTTTAAGACAACATATCAAAACCAACATAATGTATACTTATGTCTTATGTGATGTAAAGTGTAAAAAATAATGAACATTTTTGTTCTGGCAAAAGACAATATATTTATATGGACAAGTGTATAATAAGTACTTGCCGTCACTCACCGGCCATCGGCCATCACCCAATAAAAAAAGAGAGTCAAAATGTGTGGAATTTTTTATATTTTATGTTGTACTTATGGATATTTACTTTGACTGTGTGACTTTTTTACTTTTCTAAGTAGATATATACTTACTTAACTTTTGTAACATACATGATTTTTTTAAGGCTCCTTATAAAGAACACTTTTTGAGTCTGTACTTGTTTGCGTACATATGCATTTCTACTGGTTATTCAGCTTTTAACACTACTTTTTTAAAAGTTTTCCAAGTACACAAGTTCTTGTGTAGTATAATACAGATTACAGATCTTTTGTGGTACTTATTTTCGTCAACTTGAAACATTGAAATGAACTTTTTTTACCTTGTTTTTGAGCTTGGAATCTGTCCTGTCTGATGTCTGAAAATCTTTGCCAAAATTGAATGTAACACGAAAACGCTTTTTACTGAAAATGGAAAATATTACAAAAGTTTTTCATTGAGGTGATAAAAAAAACGTTTGGATTGATTTTGCTTTGTTAAATGACACGACCATTATCGACATGCCACATCGCATTTCATATTTATAAAAAATTAAAGAAGCGAAAGAATGGTAAACAAGTACAAAATATAGAGAAAAAAAGAAGAGCTGTTTAGCGTTTTGGATTAGTTTTGGATATAAAAACTGGTTGGATCAACTTGAAGGTAGAAAGTGAGAGAAAAGTAGAAGTAAAAATGACATGCACATATAATATTTGTATGTAATAATAATAATGATATGGTGTATACTTGATGCATGATTTTTTTAAAATTTTTTTAGTCATATTTAATGTGTTTAATGCTACCTTAGCTTAGTAAGTGAGGAAAACTATCCTGTGGGTAAAAGATAAGATGAGGATATTATTACATTTCTTTGTCTCCTCCATTTATTCTCATCATAATATATTATACTTATACTTTTTAATATAAGCCTTGAAAAATTTAAAAGTTCTATTGCTAAATTCATTGTAAATAATAGAGGTAGAAAAATGAATCCTCACTGTATTTTCCACCTTATTTAATTTTTCTTTCCAATGTTTCCATGTTTTTTGACTGCTCTTATTACTAACTGTTAAATATTACACTTCTGTTATTTATTTTTTTTTTGAATTAAGTGCTCGTCTTTGAAAACCAATACACTTTATGTACTGAATGACTAAAGCACGTTAATAAAGTTCAAACAAACAAACAAACAAATACATTCGAAATGAACGTTGAAAAACATGATGAATGATATAAAGCGGCAATCATACTGGAAATTTTTTGGTCTGAAATTTTCAAGCGAAAAAATCGCCACGGTCGTTTTGGGTGTAGGAAAAATCTGAAAAAATTCACACAACCTCTTGAGCGCATTTAGAGCCCAGAAAAAAATTGGGAGGTTCTGGCTCCTCTTGTAAGTGCAATTGTCAGAGAATTTTAAAATAATTATTTAGAAGGTTTTGAAGGTCGACTCAAATTAAGCAACCAGAATCAAGAATAATTAATAATTATTATTGTACTTCATTTTGAAATACTAAATAAATGAAATGAAGAGCAAAAATTAAAACTTGGTTGTTGTGTCTGTTTTATTTTTTATTTATACAAACCTTGAAATTTTGTTTGGGATTTTGTATTTTTTTTCACATTTGTTTCGGTTGAAAGCTACTACTGTTGATAATAATTGTTGATTTTAAAATATAATATATTTAAATAAATAATTTGCATTTTATCTATATTTAGGTTTATCAAAGGTTTTACTGCTTATTCTTCTCAATTATGACTCATTAGAATGGTAATTGATCATTGAATTTGATAAGAAACTCATATGTGAATCACATTTTGAAGATCGGAGTTACAGTTTTACGTACATGCTGTCATGTTTTGGGGAGTCCAAAATTATTAGTACTCTCATTCAATAGACCCGCATTCTGTTTTAAATAAGAACAAAAAACATGAGATCGAGTATAAAATATAAAACCCTCAACTTGGTAAGTGGGTCACAGTCTCATTGTTGTCATTTTATGCGTTATCCATTTTATCATATGGGCACAAAAAATAAAGGAAATCAATAAAATATTCTTTACTCGTTGATGGCGAGCACAAATGGGACAGGCGCAGATGTGGGATTCCTCACCTATCATTTATAAACAAATGAGTAATAATTCAAATTAATCTGATGATTAACTGATGAGTTGAGCAAGTGGCTACCGATAGCAAGTATCAATTACTTATTCAAAACTTTGCTAAATGCTATAAAGTAAAAATACGTGAAAACTGAACACATGTTGTGATTTATTATAGTACGTGGATTATATGGATTTTTGAGTTGTTTTGTTTACTACAAAGTACCTGTGTGAGCTTGATCGTATCGCAATCCGCCTGATTTTGTGTTGTCGGCTGTCCTTTGTAAATTATAATTGATAAATAATATAATAATAATTATTGTAACAAGAGGACTGCTACATAATTTATGAGCATGGTGTGTGCATATTTAAATTAGTCATTTCTTTTGATACTGAAAATATTTTGATGAGGAATTTTAATTTATAATAAATAATAAAAACAAGTTAATGAGCAGAGTCAACGACTTAGAGTCTACTTACCATTTCCGGGTCTGTTTCGCCAGAGACGCATGAGTGGGGATGGACACACGCTGAAGAAAAGTTTTTATTATGGGCGAAGAGAGATTGTGCGGACGTTTAAGCAGAACCAAGTAAACGTTTGAGTTTAAAACATTACTCATTGTTTCTCAGCAAGTCAAGTGAGGACAACGTATTAGTAATGATTATTAGTAATAAGTAATAATACTAGTAATTCTTCTCTCTCTGCCGTCCGCACATCCTCTCTCCAATACAAAGGAAAGGAATCAACTATTTCCTGTCCTCTTTTTAAGCCTACCTATTCCACAAAATATTCTATTCTACAGATTGACATTCTGTATTCATTGGTCATCAGAACAATAGGGGTTTCGGTACAAAACGGGTCTGACTGAAAGCGTCGCACGATGAAGCCTGCTTGTACGTACGTGTACACACGTTTCGTCTTTTCAAAGACAGCGAAAAGTGCTCAAATGCCC
>JABASP010002544.1:0-19344 GCA_019776565.1 Sminthurinus signatus | reverse complement strand
ATATATTTATGGTTAGAATTCATGGATTCTAATGGGAGTTGTGTTGAATCCTGTCTACATGAACTGAAGTTTATGACAATATCAGTGATAGGAAACAAAAGTTGAAATTACAGTCAGAAAAGGGAAGAGCAAACTGTTCTTATAATCTGTGATCACGCTCTGTATATTAGAAAATACCTGACGACTCTCTGATCTCTGGTGCATACGTATATATTTATTACTAGTATGCGTATATGTGAGTAGCTGAATATTGTGCATATATTTTCATTAACAAGATCACGTACATTTTGAGATTCCAATCTCTTTTATCACAACTGTGTAGACATTGGGCAGATGATATCATATCAAGTCACATCCCATCAAATTGCTTCATCAAATTCAATTTACTAAACTGCAACAGGAAACTATGAGGCCAATTCCAATCGGATGCTAAATGCTAAATATATACACACGGTTAGCTGTACCCAGTAAAAATAAATTGAAAAACCTTATTATTCTTGTTTCTTGTCCTTGCCAAGCGCACGTCAGGTAATAATCTGCAGTCAAAATGATACACAGTTCAATGCTTAATACATGAACAAAATTTATTCTGCGATTGAATCGGATTATCTGTAGATTGTATTAGCAATTGGCAAGACACGATTCAATCAGAATTATGACCATTCTTTCTGTAATCTGTAATCTATAATCTATGTTTTTTTAAAGTATACATAATATGAAATACTAAATCAATTTTCTTTTCTATTTGCTTTGGCAGAAATTATTTAACTACAATATCATGGTTAAAAATAGTACTTCCAAGGTATTTATTTTCAGGTACAACACCTGAATAGTAATAAAAATAATTATAATAGTAATAATAATTATTGTTGTTGTTACGCAAGAAAATTATTGATTTCTTTCTGTCTATTTTATACATTCTCCATGGCTCGTTATGACAAAATAGCATTTAGCATTTAGTAACACAGTACAAAGTTTTTCCTGTTTTCACCCCATGCCATTTAAAGCACTGTCAAGTGAGTTTTACCCCTCCTTTCGACTGTCGATTTCTCGAGCCTCGAGAATGAAACGCTTGTTAAGCAATAAAACACAAGTTGGCTCGATCAGTTCAGTAACATTTGTATTTTGTACCATATGATTATTATGACTAATCCTAAGATTGGAAATTTCCTATGCTCTATGCTCCATCACCATCAAATACATGTACATTTCCCTTTGAGCTTTGAGCGTTGTACTTACATAAATACATTTACGAAGATTTAACCAACCAAAGAAAATAAAGTAGTCAATATTACATTATTGTGATTATTATTTGTAGGAGCAGAAGTGAAGAGTGAAGAGCCCTTGAATCTTGAATATTCAATCTCTTCCTTTACACTGCGGATTCACAACTTCATCTACTTGGAGTTTTACTTGGTGTGAAAGTACAAATAATAATAAAGATGTAAATGCAGATGTAAAAGAAACATTCTATTTTCCCCATAAATAATATATAATATACATAGACAAATCTTGCAACTTGTAATATATTATTATGGGAATAAATGATGATGATGATGATGTTACAAGTTACAACTACAAGCTACTTTTACATTGTACATTGTAAGTAATAGTCTCTATGGAGAACAGGGAGCGAAGAAAAGGAACCCCAAACACGATATTATGTACTAAAAACACGGTGTACGGTGTACGGTGCCGGTGTAAAGTTGTGAGAACTGAGGATGAGGAGTGAAGAGAAACGGAGCGAATAATAACAACATCTCAATTCTCGATTCCTCGATTCCCCCATAAAAGTGGAAATGAAGTGGGACCGGCAAAGTTGGAGTTGGATTCATAATTTGTAGTTTTCACTTGCTTACAAGTTCAAGTCCAAATCCAAGTCCAAATCCAAATCCGAATCCAGCTCAACTCACAACTTACAAGATGAAATAGTTGTAAAACACATGATATATCTACAATCTACAATCTACATACATCAATACTTATATATTACGTACATTGTACATTGTATGTGTGTTGCAAAGTGGAGGAGGAATAAAACTGTCCATGTGGAAGCTCCTCTGGAAAATGGAGATCGGGAGAAATAGATGGATGGATAGAAGATAGAAGATAGTGAGATAGTGAGAGATATGACAAGAGGAGGAGAAAGTGGAGAGAAAAGGGGAAATAAAAAGAGACAAGCGGAGAAAAAGGAAAAGTGGGAATCGAGAGTAAAATACTCCATGTATTATGTATCTTCATTCTATCATTGGCATTGGCATGGAAAGAAAAGGTACTAGATACAGCTTGTTGGAGGTTGCCCGCGGAGTAAAAAGGGAAGTCGAAGTCACACATGTACAATGTACAGTGCATATTGTATATTCATGTACAAAATATCCTACAAAGTACAAAGTAGATACACATTGATGAAGCGAAAGTGAAGGCGGTCGGATGAGCATTGAGCATTGCTTTTCTCCTTTTCCCTTCTTTCTCCTTTCCCTTTGCCAACAGCCCAATCAATATTATTAATTACCTTTTGATTAAAACTCTCAAACTAAACTTATTATTCAACTTGGGACGACGGAGAGAAGAAAGAAGAGAGAAGAGAGAATCGGGAAAAGGAACAGAAAGGAAGGCAGGAAGGTGTATGTTCTTCTTCTGTGTCTTCCCCTTTTCTCTTGACGATACAAAATACAAAATACAAAAGTTAATATACTTTTCTTCCCTATTATACAGTCTTCAATCTTCATTCTTCATGCTCTTGTTTATGAATCGTATGTACGAATATCATATTATATTTTATATTAGATGCTACATACTACATACGATTTGAAATTTGAATTTTGAACTGTGAGTTTCATACACAGACGTATTGCATATGGTAAATGGTGAATGGTAAATTCATCAGTTTACTCATTCACTTGGGATTTATTCGGCATTCCTCAGTCGCTTGTCCCTACTCAATGAATTTGATTCAATGAAAGGACGATTTTGTTACAAGGACGTTTCCTCTGTTTTCTGTTTTCCATCTCCCTCGCATGATCATGTCCATGTCGTATCAAGGCTCGAGAGTCAAATTAACTAGGAAATGTCATGTGGTTTTGAGTAAAATTTTCATTTCAACTGGCGTGCGAAAATTGCAATTTCAACAATATTTCTAATTTCAAATGTGTACGATGTACAATGTACAATGTACGATGACTGGCTTTTGGCTCTTGTAATGTTCAAAAGAGTGTAGATTGTAGATTGTAAATTTTAGAGGTAAGGAAAATCTAATTACTGCACATCCCACAGGAGATATAAACTGGCTTATAAGTTATAAGCAACTTGTCATATATTTACAGCTATTCTAGATTCTAGATTAATGCCCGATGTGAGAAGTATGAAGTATGACGTATTACATTGAAAATTATTGTGAATTATTAAGTTCCGAGATAAAATCAACTTTCAATTCACAAACTGAGTCATTTATAATACAAATTAATTTATAAATCTTATACTAAAACGACTAATAATAATATTCAGCATTATAAATGAGCTATGTTTGAATGTTTGATGTTTGAGATATCTGTGTGTTATGTGTTATTATATACTAAGGCTACTAATTAGGAAACTTTGGGAAACTTTTAATTAGGTACGTTCATTTTGTGGAGCTGTTGTAAATTATGAAGTAGAGCAACATCAGAATTGAATTCGGAATCGGAAGTTAAAATTAATAAAGTATCTTTCCTTATTTATGATTTAGAATTTAGAATATAGAATATTCAAAACTCAAAAAGGCTAATAATTCGTATTTCTTATTTTATTTTTTACATGAGTGATGAGTAACCTTTAAATCCATCATGCGAAAATACAATTAAATTTGAACTTACTTGCATCATGCAGAACATCCAAAACACCTTTTGATGTAATAGTTTTTACTCGATTTGTCACTTGGCAAGTATAAAATCCTTTGTCGAGGACTTCCAAATTTTTAATTTGAAGTTGAGAACACAGACGAGATTTGGATTTTCTAAATTTCCCCGGTTTCCTGATGTAGAAAAACATAAGCGTGAGCGACATGAGACATGTCATGAACTTTTGTCACCAAATCACATAATCTTTTTGGTAAAATTCTATGCATATACAATATATAAGAAAATGAGTATGATGATTTTGTACTTACTTTTTACACTTTCTTATTCGTGTTCTAGAGTTTCTAGACTTGATTTCAATATTGTTTTTGAGCCAAACAAATGTCCTTGGTTTTGGTTCCCCTTCCGCTTCACAAAGCAAAGACACATCTCCTCCAGCATCACGAGTAATATTCGTCAATTCTTTAACAAACCTTAGGAAAGCTTTGGCCTCGGGTGTTGGATTCGGATTCAGATTCGGATTCGGATTCGAATTAATATTATTTCCTCCTCCATTGTTATTTCCACTTGTACTTACACTCGTGGTTTCAGCATGAGAATCTTTCTTTTGATGTTCCTTGTTGTCAATCACGATGCCGAACCCATTATTCTCATTTCCTTCTCGAGATCCACCAAACTCGAACCGCCTGATTAATAAAAAAATCATGTTTATTATTTATGCTTTATTTCTCGTTCTGGTAAAATCTGACGAGAAAAATCAAAAAGACTAAAAGGGTAAAAATATAGAATCTTGAGCCAAATTTCACCCTTTTCTTAAACAAGTCCAACTTCAACTTTAATTTATAGTTTATAGTGACAGCAAAATACCAAAGAAAAAAAATTGCACTCACTATCTATTTAGTATTTAGTTATAAATAATATGATGAGGAAGGAAAGGGAGAGAAAAGGGTTAGTGTTTTATCGTTTTCAAATGTATTTGAAATCAACAACACAGGGAAACAGGGAACATGAAATAAATAAGTTGAGGAAAAGGAAAAACCCTGAACTAGAAAGTTTCTCCCCGTCTCTCTTTTCTAGTTTCCCTTTGCAAAATATCCACATCCAAAATCCGTTTTCAAGAAAAAAAACTCACCACTCACCACCAAAAATGAATCGTTGGAGGTTGAAGTTTTGAGTTTGGAGTAAAAAAAAATTACAAAAGAGGGAAAAAAGTTGCATGATATTTCTATTTCTATTGCAAACATATTTATACTTGAGCATTGAGCATTGTACATATTTATTTTGGGAAGATTCGGGTTTCTACCACTGAAAAAAGTAGAAAGATAATACACACACTCCACATGATTTATGACGGGAGGGAGAAAACAGGAGAAAAGGAGAAAAGACGAGTTTCCGAAACACATTTTGTATCTGTAATGCTCAAGAAATCATTGAGAAACTAGACTACTTTATAGATAATAGATAATGGCACGGCGGAAACGAAGAGTACCAAAACCAAAGGAAAGTAAAGTAAAGTAAAAAAAAATGACAATGAAGAATAGATTTCACAACCATTGCATCACATTACAAGTTACAAGTAAGCATCACTCCATCCTCGCACAAGGAGTTTCATCGGAAGGAATGAATTGAATTGAAATTGAATAAAAAGGCATAATACGTAATACGTAATATTAAGTATATGTATTGACAGCTCTAGAATCTAGAGTCTAGAGCCTAGAGCAGAAGAAAAAGAAAGCATTGGGATAAAAACATGATGATGAAGAAAAAAACCCATGTGCTTTATAACTATATTTCGACCACATGCGAACACATTCCTATCTGTATTCTTGCTTTCACTCAAAATTTCAGTGGAGAATTTGAAAAACCCTTATACTCTGTTTTTAACAGTAATTTTTCCACTTGGTCCTTGGTCATTTCAAAAGCTGTACATTATACAAAAGATATGTTTTATATTTTATATTATTGTATAGTGAAAAGGAAAAGATTCTTACACAGAAGTAGAATTTTTCTGAATTTCCTCCTCTTCTTCTTCCTCCTCGTCTTCGTCAGCGTCGTCATAGTCATCCACATCGTATTCGTCTATTGTGTCAGCAAGTAGTTCTTTATTATGATTGCCATTTCTTCCTCCAATTCCTAGGCCACCACCAATTCCAATTCCAGACATTCCCATTCCAACTCCAGTTCCAGTTCCAGCACCACCTCCGTTTCCTTTACTATGACGTTTCGGCACGAAAACCCTTGGAGTCCACACTACAAATTTCAATTCAAGGAATAGAAAATAGGAAAGAAAAAAAATTGTTACAATTTTTCTACATTTTTTGTCATTCAATTTACAAGATTATGCACTCAATTTTCTATTTTCTATTCTCAATACACGTTTTTTTTCAAATTTCTTTTGAAGCCTTTGAATTATTTCTTGTACGAAAAAAAGGTGACCCAACACACATTTCCAGTTGTCCACTTCTTTTGAAACATGTTGATTTTTTAAGTGATTGTAGATTGTAGAAATGTTATTGATAAAATATTTTATGATTGTGCATTGTACATGGACTTGAAAAGGAAATATCAAAAAATGATAAAAATGTCCAACATTCGAGATTCAAGATTCAAGGTTTTGAAAGGTGCTTGAAAAGGAACAAAAAGTAAAAATATCTACAAAACACCTGAGCCATTTTTTTTATTTCTTCTTTACTTAATATTTTATGGGCTTCTCTCCCAAAATGTGTATATATTATGTATATGTGTAGACTTTAGATGCCATGCATTTCACGTTATATATTTTTCATTTCTGAAGAGGAACTCATATCACGTACTCTATAAAGTACAAATCAAGCAGACTACATGTAAAATGTAAAACGTACAATGTACAATATACAACCCAAAACAGTCTTTGCATATTTCCCAGTCTTTATTTAACTTTTTTCCCCTTTTTGTACAAGGACTTTGCTGGTTTTTTAGTGACAAAGGTCTTTAAATAGAAATGAATGGTGAAGGAAGCTCACTTGATTAGATTTTTTCCTCGATTAAAATGCAAATGAGGCTCACACCACTCAACACACGAACTTCCCCTATATCACACAAACACATACACGTTGCTCGTTGCACATATGCAAGTTTTACATGCATCTGAAATAAACATCTTGAAATGTACACAAATACATATGGGTGTGCGGTATGTAAAGATGTAAGTAAGTGTGAGTGTGGTGGATGGTGGATGCATATTGGTTTTGGTATTAAGTATGAAGGTTTGTATCTAGAATCTAGAACCTAGAATCTAGAGAGAAGCATCAGCATCGAGGAAGAGCAAGGAGAACCCCCTACCCGGGTCTCATTCCATTCTACATTCTACAATCTAAGCCTTAGCTGGTATGATATGGAATTCCCGCGTCTTCTCTCCTCTCTTCAGCTTTATTCAGCTGACAGAGAGGGAAAACCTTTAGAATTTTTCACACCACACATTCACGAACTCCAGACTCTCGAATTCAGACACAACGCCAACGCCTATGCATTAAATGCATACTTAATATTTTGTACTTTGAATTAGGATTAGAAAAACCATGGTCATAACATATTATATGTGTTCTATGCTTTTGTATTTTGTGAATATTTTGAACAGTACTGAATTGCATAGAAAAATTGAGGGTAAAATATGTTAAATGTGTATATTGTATATTATTATGGTGGATCGTGGTGTTTTGAATGGTGGAAAAGTAAAAGTAAAACCCCATTAAAATCACATGTAGGATTTTCACAACTCTGTCTTTTCCCCTTCATTCAACATTCAACATCATTTTCATTTTCTTTCTTTTCATCCTTTTTTACCCGGTCTCCTTACTCAGTCTCCTTCAGTCCGGACTCCGGAGTCTTGAATGAGATCCATCGTCATGTAACCTTGTAATGGGAAGGAAACCCTTGAAAAATGCGTATGCAAATAGCATGTTTCCTCATCCTCAGAAAATAACCCCAATGTAAAGTGTACAGTGCACAGTGTACAATATATCTGTAGAATGTACGGTGGTATTAACATTTCTCCTCTTGGTTAAAGTAAATAGTAATCCCGGGATTTTCTATAGACCAGAAAGAGAAACAGAACCAGAACCAGAACATCACCAGAATCGTCACCGGTATCACCAAAGTAAATGTAGAAGCATAGCACTGACAATAATGATGATGACGAAAGAAACCCCAAGACTCTCGCCCTAATGTCCCTTTTGTCTATGTTCTATGTTCTAGATGAATGTGGTGGAGATTCTAACTCAAAGTGAAAGCATATTTACTATTCACATACAATACACAAGCATCACGCATATACACATTGGAATTGACATTTGAGCTGTGAGAGTTGATTTGAATACGGAATACGGAATACAGAATAATAGAGAAAAAGTGAAAGAAATCCTGTTCAATTTACTCGAGTTGAGTTCAGTTGTTCATGTTGATTCTCAGCTTGACAATTTGACATGAAAATTAACCATTCATTCAGCTTTCCTTTCGCCTCACCAGCGAATTACAAACTCATTTGTTTCTGTCCTCCCGTCACTTTTACATCACTTTTGTTTTGTGTGCAGGGTGCAATCAAAAGTGTACATTGTACATACAAGAGAAAATAATGCATTTTTATTTGAATAAATAGAGTACAAAGTTTACACTACACGCCACGTACCCTTCGCTTCTGTACACTATGGACTGGGTTGCTAATCTACTCCCTCACACCCTCTCCCTCGCCCTTTCTACATTGTGTATTCAACATTCTCCTTATTCTTGAATCTTTCTGTCCACCACCAACCACCAATCAAACACCAGTACCAGTACCAGTACAACAAAGTCACCACGACAAGTCTCCCCAGTCCCCACAAACAGTAGAAAGTACATAATAGATACAAAGTGCATAATACAAACAGTGCAATTCTACGATTATTCTTTCCAGTTCTGTGCAAGTTGGACAAATGATGGACAGCTCGCTCCGTGGGTTGCTCCGCTCATTCTGTCCACTCTCCCTCTGTATGTTGTGTATAGATGAATCATATTACACTTGGAAGTATGTGCATGTAAAATGTACAAAGCACAGAGCACTTTGTACATATTCATAATATCGGTATTCGTAATTACTGTTGGCTGTTGGCTAGTTTCTCGAATAACTTGGTTTCACCATGGTGAAAGAAAACCCCCTGCTCTGGTTGACTGGAAAACTAGAAAACTAGAGATAAATAACCTAGTAAATGTACACAATCTAAAATCTACCTTTCTCCTATCTTTCGTCCGTCTGTAGCCTGTAGCCTGTATTGTACTGTACTGTGTTTGTGATTATTATCTTGTCAAAAACACGATCAGTCTCAGTCCAGTCGAATCGAGTTGAATGTGAAA
Source organism: Sminthurinus signatus (assembly GCA_019776565.1). Lineage (NCBI taxonomy): Eukaryota > Metazoa > Arthropoda > Collembola > Symphypleona > Katiannidae > Sminthurinus > Sminthurinus signatus. The sequence continues at coordinate 10,147 of JABASP010002544.1, read as the reverse complement.
TGTGAAGTTTATTTGAAATTAGAATTTACCAAAAATAAAAAGGGACTTTATTAATAAAAAATTATTACCGCAAAGCAACAGAGTAAATTTCATGCCCATCATAAAAATTCAGAATGTTTTTCTTCATTTTTCTGAAAATAACCCTAACACGCTATGCTTTGGGAGAGTTTTGATACATAAACAGTAGATATGTACACAATACACAATGTGCATGGATCATGTAGGCAAAACCGTAAAGCAGAGACTGGCACTGAGAAACTAGCAGGGGGAAGTTATTAATTTTTTGGTGAGGTGAATAATGTGAATTTGATTGAGTAAACTCGACAGTTTGATGATATGATACGATGTGATATGAGCTTAACTTGATTCAAAATGATTCATTTCATTCCTCCATCGTTTCTCATTCCTCAAGCCTCTTGTTTTACTCTTATCTCATTCCATTTCCTCCCGCTTCAAAGAAAAAAGAAAACCCAACTCCATGAACATTTAACTTTCCACTACATTCATGTCTACAAAATTCACTGTGTGTAAAAAAAACTCTCTGTTTAGAATCATATTTCAGTGTAATTTATTTCATAAAGTTTCTATTTTGTTCTATTATTTTTTCCTTTTCGGCATTTTATTTTTGGGGTTTGTTGTGTTTTCATACACCTGATTTCACACACTCATTTTCACTTTTTCCTGTTTTGGATTTTAGATTGATGAAGGAAAACTTTATTTTTTATTTATTTCTGTTATTATTCAGTGCACAATGTATTTTATATAAATTTTATATGAAAATGTTCATAGGTTTAAAACTCAGGACTGGAGCTTTACAAAGAAAAGAAAATTCCGTTCCTTTCCTTCAACATCTTTCACAAGTGACAATCCCTCTTTTTTGATTGTTTTGTTCCGTACTAATTAGAAAATTACGGACCATTTCCCCTGAGCTTTCATATGTACTGTAGTACAATTTATCCAAGCTCTAGAATCTAGAATCCGGAATCGAGAGGAGAAAAGACAAGACAAAAGCCTCGTAAAGAGTGAAACAAGAGACGGTATTTATTAGTACATGGTTTGTCAAAGGATAAAATAAATGGAGAAAAATAGGGATAAACGAGCCGGGAGGCTGGAGCTTGGATATTAAACATGACAAAGCAAATACCATCGGCTTTACCATTTGAAACTACAAATAGCAAATAGCAAATGGCAACACCAATACAATAGCAACAGCAACAGCAACTGCAATAGTCCCAGCACATGGCTTATTGTTAATTAAGAGCGTGGGTGGGAAAATATATAAAAGTGTTAATACTTTCTTTCTCCAAGTTCTCCGAGGCTTAGTCTGTTATTTTTCATACATACCCCAAACCCCGAACCTCTAACCAGGAAATCCAAAACCCCAAACACACTTTATACTTTATATAAACCCGAATCCGAGTTGTGGTTGTTGTCCGTGTTCAGTCATAATAAGAAGAAAATAGAGATAAGATAAAATAAAAACGTGTGAGTCCACTTGGACGCTTCAAATACCGTACATCGTACAAGCAGATAATATGTGCAATGAAGTGTGGCATATGCAGTTCTGGGACTTGAAGATAACATTAGACAGATGCATATGGAATGGAATGGCGATGGCAATGACATTGACTATTCTGGTCAATAAGGACTGGAGGGAGTTTGAATGAGGGAATGAGTGAATGAATGGCGTCCGAGTTCTGGCTGAATGCAGTAATTGCACTTGGGATGGCCTTCCTTGAACAAATAATGGATTGATCCGTATGTATCTTTACAGGAGAGAACCATATGTCTTTTACTTGGGCATTTTACTTGAAGATTGAAGAGTTTTTCCATAGTTCCATAGTTTTTTTTTTCTTTCTTTCTTCCTTTCTCCTTTGATTCTTTCCCTTTTCTTTTATTTTTTCGTCCCAACACTCTCAACTCTCAAGTCTCAACAGTCAACTTTTATACATTTCTCCATTCGCATTCATCCATCCTCCAACTCCCCACAATTGTTTACCACTACCACAAATGGATGCATATTGCAGCCACTGCATCCACATAGTTTTCAAAGACGATGACCAATTCCGGTGTCGATTCAAAGTAATCGCGTATAGTCTACAGTCTACTGCATTTATACAGTGTGCAGTTTAGTTTCTCTGTGTGTGTTCAAAGTACAAAGTAATAAGAGAAAAAGAAAAGAAACCAAAGGCAAAGCAAATGCTTCTCATTTGTCCACATACAGATGAATTGCCACCACTATTGATGATCAGTCTGTTTCTGTTTCTGACTCTGCCTTCAGACTTCAGACTCCAGACTCCAGACTCTAGTCAAATTCCAACTCTAAATACAAAGTATGTAAGCCACAGCTGTAAATACAAAACTGTATTTATTATGTATCATTTGTATTATATATATCGTCTGTGTGTGTGAGAGAGGTATTCGTCTTACATCTCACAAGAACATTCCTGGACATTGGAATAGAATGGCCAAAGAAAGATAGGTTTACATAGTAAAACTATCCAATGTGTATATTTTGTATATTATATATTGTATATATCCAAATCCTAAAGAAAATGGACAAATCCACTTCCTTTTTCCTCGTTTCGGATTTTTTCTTTATTCTTTTCCTTTTTGCTTCCTTATTCATCTGAAGAAACATTAGAGTTGTCCCCTCCCTCGATCCCTCACTCCCTTCTCCACTTCCTATCCTATTCCTATTCCTATTTCCTATGTTTGTCATTCAGCTTTTCCTTCCTTTTACATGTACATTGTACAAAAGCATTTTGTATTTTGTGCGTCCACCCCCATTCAATGCTGAATGCTCATTTCTCTGTACAATGTACAAAGTTACTTCTAGAAAATGGGTAGAAAAGGAAATAAAAAATCCAAAAGACCAAAAAAAAATCAGAACAAACTTTCAGATTGGAAATCGATTCATTCATTCAGTCATTCATTCATTCATCTGTCTCATGTCTCATGTAACGATGCGTCTGTCTGAATTCTGCTTGTCTTTTCTGACGTTGCATCTTTGCATTTCGATTTCAGTTTTTAAACCATGTGCTTGTGCATTGTGCATTCTTATCGACAACTCCAGCTTTGTCACACTTTAAATGCTGAGTTTGAAGTTTGGAATTTAGTTTTTAGTGACTACCTCAAATCTTGTGGTGAAACTTAAAGTCAACAAATTGAGATTTCAATTAAATCTTAAAGTCAAATAAGGGGTAGAAATTGTGAGATTCGTTTACTTGAGAGATTTAAAATTTTCAAAGTGTAGCTGAGAATGAAAATGAAATTAACAGAGCTTCTAATCCTACAACTAGAATACTCTGCATGCCACAGGAATGTCAACTTATGATTGATGATTCATTGATGATATGTATTCTGAATTCTGAATTAAATTTGATGAAGAGGAGACTTTAACTTAAAAATATTATTCAATATCCTTTATTATTTTTATAGAAAAATGCTCATGAATTTTGCTTTTTTAAATGCATTGGTAATTGAAATAGTTCAAAAGTGAGTCACTCACTCTTAAAAGCTGTAGAAAAACCTGTTTTATGTTTTATTTATAGGAAGATGAAAAATGAGCTGGAACTCAAGATTCAACATGCTTTCATAGCTCTTTTTCATATCAATATCAATTTTCTCCTTCTCCATCATCATTTGTGCTGCTGTCGTCTGAACTCTGGAATCTAGAACTTTATTGACGGTCTATTTACCCACATTCTTTATTCATCACATGTCAAATCGCACATTGCTCATCACGGAAATTGTCCTTCTTCTCTTTTATTTTCTCCTTAGTTTTAGCTTTCCTCATCTTCTTATCTCTATTTCACATAGCATTGAAAAGTGTACAGTGTACAAAAAACAACTTGAAATTTGAGAGGCAACTAAATTATGCATAATAATAAAACACATTAACATAATGGAGGGAAAATATCCAAGATCCAAGTAGAAAAATGAAGTACAAGCGCCTCCTTCCAACTCGTTTGGCTATGTGTATTATTTTTCGTTTATCTTGAATACATAGAAAAATGGTTGGAATAAAAATAAGTGTTGAAATATTAATGTTCAACTAATGGATCAATGTCACGAGGAAAAAGGGACGGCAGTTTGGAGTTTGGAGTTTGGTAGTTACGCCCGAAAGAAAAACAAAGGGTAAATATATACAATACAATTTACAATGAAGGAAGAAAGATATTGAGAATGGAGAACTGAGAGGAACCAGAAAAACGGGGAAGAAGAAAACGGAGATGAAAATATATAACATATCTAATCTAACATATACTCCAGTACATACAAAATACAAACTATCTGCCTACTAGACATTAATATACAGTCTCAGATGACGTCGTGTGTCTTGAGTTCTGAAGAAGAAGAGAGGGAAAGTAAAAGTTGAAGTTGAATTTGAGTCGATTCCCCATTCCAGAGTCTAGAGTCACAAAGTTGAGGGCGAAATTGGAGTGAGGAGGAGAGGAAAGAACAACTATTTATGCACACTGCACATATTATAAACTACATTGTAGATACGAGCACATACTGTATGAAGTATGAAGGAAAAGGGAAGAGGAAGGAAGGAGATATTTGAATGGTAATCGGAAGCGTTGCGTAAGTGAACGCATCATTTAGGTTGTTGAGAAAATTTGAGTGAGATTCAATACGAACACATATACAAACTACAAACACAACTTATATTCTGCTATGAAGTGCATAATAAGTAATGTAATGTGTACAGAGTGACAAAGAGCGTTGAACGTCGGATCGGATCGGATCTCCTCTTTTCCCTTATTTCGTCTTCCGCCTCATCCTCATCTTCTCTTCTTTTTGACTTGGATGATTCTGCCACTGTCTCTTTCTGTTTTCTGTGCTGAGGTCTATCCGTCTACGAACACTGAACATTGTACATTATTCCTTTAGTCAGACATCACAGAGGACAGACGACAGACGACACAGGACGCACTTTGCAATTCGAAATTCGAGCTGGAACAAACAAAGAAGCGGGAGGAGGACAGAAACAGAAACAGAAAGTGAAACACAATTCTATGCACACTAATCTAATGCATTTTCTCTCAGGCCTACAATATTATACATTATGTATTGTGTATTGTGAACTGTGAACTGTGATCCTCCGCACTTAATACATAAATGCATAAATGCATACAATCTTGTGTAGATGGAAATGTGAACGGGGGTAAAAATGGTAAAATTCTTTATTCTTTACCATTTTGTCATTGACATTGCCACTGCCACTGCCATTATACTGCTTTGGTTACTCTTACTTTACTTTCTGTCATGTGTGTCTTGTGTCTTGTGTCTTGTATCTTGTATCTATAACTATTACCATTTGCCATTTGCCATCTACCATTCCCTTGAATGTTCAATGTTCAAGTTAGAATAGTTGGAAATTTTGTCATTTTGTCTCTTTTCTCGTCGTCCCCAATTCCAAGTCCAAGTTGGAATATACTTGTGGATTCTGGATATTTTAGTTTGGTTTGGTTTTCTATAGATATGTGTTCGTTCCCCTCTGCTGCAGTTTGCATTTGTACTTCTCCAGTCGCAAGTCACAAGTCGCTTGTCCCAAACTCCAAACTACAAACTACAACTTGGGGAACAAGAAGAGGAGGAAAAGCATTGAAAATTGAACATTGAGCATTGAGCATTGAGCAAGAAGAAGAACAACTTCATTTCAATTCTCAATAGAAAGAAGAAGAAGAACATAGAATGGAGAGAGATGGTTCATGTTCATGTTCATGTGTTTTGTGTCTGACAGTCCCAAAACCTCCCAACAGTCCCTTTTTGTTCTAACTTTTTAACCTAAACTTTTGACTAGAATCTAACATCTAGAATCTAGATTCTAGAATGTCTATTTTCCATGTACATAAAACACATCGTGTATAATATTAGACAATATGTACAGAGTGCCAAACGTTGTCTTAAATCCTCCGGCCTCCTTCCGTTTGTTGGATTGAATTGGAAGTGCAAGGTTTATGAATAGACCCATTTCTACTAGATACTAGATAAAGAATGAAGAATAAAGAATGGAGAATAAAGAATAAAGAAGACGAGAGTGCAGAAGGAAAACTGAAAACCGACACTTCAAATCTGAACCTCGTTCTTATAGACAGACAAACTGACTGATGATTCATCTCTGGATTCTGGTGATTCAGGATTGAGAATAGAGAATAGAGAAATTGAATTATTCTCCAGTCTCGAGTATTCCAGTTTTCGAGTTTTGAGCTCTTTACGTTTTATAACGATGTAAATAAGACAACAATACAATAAAATCCAATACAAAGTAGAGAAAGAGAGAGAGAAAGAGAGAGTGAAGTGGATTGGATTGGAGCAACAGGGGAAACTTGAAAACCTGCATTTGAAAATTTGTGGGTAATCTTTTCTCCTATTGCCTATTGCCTATTGCACAAGTTCAGATTGTTCAAATTATACATCTCCCATTCTCCATTTTACACCGTCAAACTGTTACGCATATTATGTGTGTAATTCAAGTGGATTTTGAATTTTAGTTGGGTTTTCAAGTTTGAACGGATTGCCGAAAATATGTGGAAAGAAAGGTAAAGGAAAAAGAAGTAGAAGAAAGGTCAACACTTGTCTTTATCGATTATCCACCATCAACCATCAACCATAAAATACACAAAGCACAAAGCGCAATGTGCATATTGAATGAAGAATTGGGAACAAGCAATAAAAAGTCAGGTCGGAAATTTAGGATTCACAATGAAAGAGAAATCTATTTGTCACCGAATTGTGTACACAAAACCGACAACCGAAAACCAAAATTGTATGTATTCTCAATATCTTTAGTCTCCAGTTTTCAGTCTCGTCATTCTAAAAATGGAGAATACAAAATACAAACAAGTTGAGGAGGAAGGCCTCTAGTCTCTATGTACATTTGTATAGATTCTTCTAAGCAAACTCAATTAAGGGGGAAAGTCCTTTTCTTTTTCAATGTCTTCCATTTCATTTTCCATTCCATTTTCTCTCATTTTTCAACTCTCCCCAGGACGATTCAAAATACACAATACAAAATGCAATACATGACATTTTGTTAGACCTCGAATGCACCGAATGGATGTGCTAATACTACTCGGACCACATGCATAATGCACAACTTTGTCCTTATTATGAAAAGGACAAAAGCCAAAAGCCTACACATTATATTTTTGTATGTGAAAAAGCTTTCTTTCTTTCTATTCCTCAACTGTTCGATTTCCCTTCTTTTCTTTTCCATTTGTGTACAGTGTACATCGTACATGCTTTCCTTTTTGTGCAGCCGTCATTGACAGAGTACAAACTGACGATGAGTACGATATTTCCGCCCGCTCTCCACTTTCTTTTCTTTCTTCTCTTGTTTTCTTCCTTCCTTTCTTTCAACCCTCCTTTGGAAATATGTACGTACGTGTTGTCTTTGTATCGTCATCGTCATCGCCGTCCTAATCGTAATCGTAATATTATGATATCAATAAATGGAGAATGGAGAACCAAGAGTTTTCACTTGAATAAAAGCGACAGCAGAAGCCAAAAGATATTGAAATGACTGACACTCTCATATTTCCCTCTTTCCCGCTTTCCCTGTTTCTTGTATTTCGTCATCGCCATTGACATCGTAGTTTTCTTTATTATACTTTTGTGCAGTATTACGTATTACCCAACTTTTTCTATGACAAAAGAAGGGAAAAGAAGACAAAAACAGCTTTCTGTGGACAAATTTGAACTTAGAATAATATATTATACCGATATTATATTGCGTAAACTTGAATGTGTCATAACTTTTTGTTTTATTTATTTCCATGATATTGAGATATTTTAGAATTATGTAATATCTACACAGTTTACACAAAATGCAAAGTTCCTTAGTAAAAAGCATGAGGCATGAATTTTACGAATTAAATGTCAAACGTGAGAGTTGCAACTGAGTAAATAAGTCTGGGAATTTTTTCCACTGATAATATTTACAAAATAGCAACGGTTGAATCTTGAGTACTTTCAATATACATTTTTGTCTTTCATCTGTAGGTCTAAAAACTAAAGTCAAAATAGTATTAGAAAAAACACTGAAAGTGAGACCAAAAACGGGACGCCGGAGATGGAAAAAACTACAGTGTAAACATCATGGAGTATTTTGACTACTGCACTGTGCGTTATTATTATTATTATTATGATTATTATTATGGCAAGAAGATTCAAGTTCAAGTTCAAATTCAAGGATGGGAAGGTTTTATGCAAAGTTAAAATGTTTTGAGCTTTCAGTTTTGAGTTTTGACAGCACACAGTAAACCGTACATCGTACATATAAAGTATTTTTTCGTGCGTAGATGTATGCAATACAAAATATAAAGGCAGTGCGTGTGTATGACTGCTATCGCTACTACTTTTAACTGTGTGTGCTGTACAGTGACTGGAGACTGGAGAAAGAAAAAGATGATAAACGAGTGAACAGAAGAGGGAAATAAAAACCCTTGAGTTGAGTTGAGTTGAGTCGAGTTGAGGAAATCAAAAGGAAACTTTCAGGAGCACGCATAACCAGAACCAAAAACTAGCACGCTTGCTACTCAATCAATCTCCCTCTCTCCGTTTTTCTGCCTCTCTTTTTTGTATTTTGTATTTTATATATAGATCGAACATGAAACATCCAAAAATGTAGAATGTAGAATCCATACGGAGGGTTGAAAGAGGAGCCTCACCAAACAAAACTAAGTCAAACCAAACCAAACCACATCACATCACTTAACTATAGAAAAACTTGAGACTTGAGTCACTCATATAGATCAATAATAACCAGTAGTAATGCAGCCGCCAGCTACATCACATCACATCACATCACGACCAACAACACGATGAAGGAGAGAAAACACAAAATGTCTAGAATATCTAGAAATACTCTAAAACTAGATTCACCCCTTTCCTTATCCAGTCTCTTCTGTACACTGTACACTGTCTCTTGTCTTCTTCTTACTTCCTCAATCATCTTTACTCTTTGCCTCCGTTTGGTTCACTCTGTTTTGGCTTGGTTTGGTTTGCTTGGGATTGTATTTGACATGATGACTTGAAGCTTGGAGCTTGGAGCTTGAAGCAGCCATTATGTTCAAGCGGGAGTTTCTAGCCTCAACTTTCATTGTCAATAACATGGCTTTCTTGTAAATGTGGAGGAGCTAAGAGCTAACTTCTCCATTCTCCAGTCTACAGTCTTCAGTCTTTAGTCAAGTAATTCTCACAATACTGAAGAAAGAAGAAAAATTTGTAGGATGTTACATTTCACTACAGCTGGTTTGACTTTCTCAGCAACATCATCAACAACATCAACATCAACATGATCATCATCATTGGCATAGGCATCGGCATTTGCAGTGACATGGACAAAGTAAAGTGACTCGGGGCTAATTCAAATCAAGCATTGACAAACTGCATCACCGACTTGATGTGTAAAGTTTAGAAAGTAGAAAGTAGAAACCAACCAACAGGCTGTTCTAGACTCTAGATTTCATTTGCTTAAATTACAGGGCAGAGACTTGAAATTATATTATAGGGATAAATATAGGTATAGTCTGAGTATTGAGTATGAGAAATGAAAAGAGAGTGGTGTGAATGAGGGAATCCTCACTCATTCTTCATTCTTTGAGTTTTATACTGCAGGCATCTCCAATCTCCAGTTTCCAGCTACAAGAACACAACCACACCGTTTTTATGTACAGCTTACGTTGCAGATGAGCTGACACTCGATAAAGGACAGTATTGAGAATAGAGAAATAGAGAAGAGAGACACTCCATGATAATAATTGTCGGGAAGTTGGATAATTAACTTGTGCATCGATGCAATTATCTTTTGACTAGGGACTGCAGACTGCAGAGTGCACTGGATGAGGGAGTGCTGGATGAGGGAGTGCTGGATTGTGGATTGTAGATGGATAGAACAGTAGAACAGTGTCTACTCAGGCCTTGCCAAATTTCATTATACTATGCACTTTGAGGGAAGAAAAGGACCATTATGAAATCCAAATTCAAATCCAATGGCTCGCTTTCCTTTCATTGTCCTTCCTCCTTGCTTTTCATCACTTTCTCACCGTCCTCTATTTTCTATTCAAAAGTCAAAGGATTCATTCAACATTCAACAGGGTTTTCTACAATATACAAAGTATAGAGTCTGCAGTCT
>JABASP010002543.1:0-19354 GCA_019776565.1 Sminthurinus signatus | reverse complement strand
TAGCCATTTCTCTTAGCCAGAGTAATAGCCATTTCTCTTAGAACCGAGTACTGTCGGTTTCTCTTAGAAAAAGCGTGACCTCATGACGCCACCACACACGGGTTTTATTAAAGGTTAGATGCCCATTTAAAAGTACACAAAATACATTTATTGCTTCTTTTTACTATTGTTTAATTAAAATAAACTCTTGTACATCTTCTCATAATCTAGATTTTATCAACTGTTGAAGTTTTCTTGCAAAGTTCATGATGAGCATATGCAAGAACAAAAGGTGGAGCTCATCAAAAATCAAAACTATTGGTGAAATACATAAATGCATGGTACATGTACAATTCACGTGAAAAAAGAGTACAATATAAGTACACATTCATTTCCAAATAAGTTCATTTATCACCCTGAAATTTGGTATATCATGAACTTTAGTCATGTCAAAGGACGTGTACATTGTACATTTATGTATGTAGGAACGTCCTCCCGCAGAGCTATCCAAACCACAGACCAAGCAGTGTGCCAATAATTTAAAAGTTAAGTACTAATTGTAACTGACGTTCTAATGTCATAATGAGTAACAACACGTAGTTTCTAGTTCTACTTTGTAGCTTCTGTCTTTGTGTCCATATAATTACACGTACATAAGAACACAATGTACAGCGAGCACGAGTAAAAAACCACGAAATTCCAAGCATAGGAATTCAGCATTGAGCCTCTACATATTTATTGCATAATATATTGAATAATCTTCAAATGCATGTATATGCAAATGCTACTACAGAACTTTCCAACTCAACTCTTAACATTTATCTATATACATGCGAAACCAATAGAAAAAAAGGGATGCATACTTTATACTTTATACAATGTGACATGCCAACTGTACACTGTACATTGTACACTTGATACTTATCTCATACTCACAAGGTGAAAATCTGGTGCACAACACCAAAGAGTTTTGGAGCCAGAGTTTGTAAATAATGAAAATTCAGCCACAGCCTCCTTCCTCGTTTCATGACAACAAATTGGCAGAATACTGTGGTTAGGTTTTAGGAAGTCAACCTTTCTATTTTACACGAATACACACATGTATCCTGCTCCTAGTTGTTCTACAGTGTCTAGAGTACTGCTGATTCTCCTCCGCTACCTCTTCTTCATCCTCCTGCTGCCTCCTCATTTGCATACTTTTCATTTTAGTTTTTCCTCCTGGCCTAGCTACACATTAACCATTTACACATTCACTAGTGCAGTGTAGAGTGTAGCTAAGGCACATGCCAAACTCACAATTATAAACGAGCTGCAAACTACTACTACTACTACTACTACTACAGATATATATATGTACATTGTACATTCTAGATATACTCTTCCAGAGACCAAATAGAAAATAGACACTAGAAACAAAGTACTCCACTTCCAAAATGAAATCCTTTTATATTGTGCTACATTTATATCTGTCCACAAAGACAGACAAATAATATAGAATACAAAATAGTATATTATACATTTATGAGAGAGCGAGCGAAGGAGAGAAAGAGTAAACAGTAAACAGTCTCCTACACAATACACAAAGCACGGAAACACAGAAAACAACGACATGACAATAACACAATTTATACAAATTCACTTCCAGTTGTCTCAGTCTTCTGTTCAAAATGTCAGTAAAACCAGGGAGAAACCAACTGCACAGTGTATAATTTATATGGGAGAAAAATGTTAAATCAGAAGGATGCATTCAGTATCTTTTGTCCCTCTATAAAATTAAACGTTCCATAACTTTTTACATCTAATATTACAGAGCATTTACAATGTACACGTGCCCTCTACAATCTACAACTATACGGATCATTTATATATTAATTTACATTGTACATCCACATGGATTATGATTTCTCTTCCTCATGCAAATTTTTAATCATGTCCTACACGATGTTTCCTAATAAAGTAAAACATTGACAAACGCCATTATAATAGTTGTAAAACCTCACGTTAAAAACTCCCCTTACACATTATCTATTATCTGGCATAGGAGCGATTTTAGTCATTGAATAAAATTTAAATAATTGACATAAAATTCAAGAGTTTCAAGAGAACATTATGGTTTACACAAATTTCATTTCATTTTTCTTTTGTCCTGTTGTACAACATACAAAATTTAATTCAATATTTCCAATTTTGTCAGGATTTTTGATTCCTCCTGTTGGGTTTGAAAATGTTTCGAGACTCGAGACTCAAGTTGAGTTTATAGTTCGTAGTCTGTAAAAATGAAAGTGTACATCGCAAAAAATACTTAGCATACAACATGACTAAACCCCTATACTTTATACACACAACATAAATACAGTCTCTCGTCTCTAGTACCTTGAATATGCATAAAATAGGCATTACCCTGATTTTATAAAGTTGGTCGTAAAGAGTAAACAGTCAACAGTCGTAACTACAAATTATGGATTATGTATGTTAACGTTGAAAGATTATCAGAATCGGCGGTGGTGGTAGTAGTGGCGGAACAAGTTTACTCGGATCCTAAAACCTAATTTCATCTACCATCTCCCATCCAACATCATCCACATGCACATCCACACTCCTCACTCTGTCTAATATTCTGCACTGCACTGTACACTTCCCGCTGAATGCTCAACGCTCAATGTAGACAAGAAAAGAGGAAGAGAGTTGTGAAAAAAGTTTATAATGAGAAGTAACGAGATGAAAAACAAACTATGTACTTTTAGAATCTAGAATCTAGAATCCCGATGCATAATGTACAAGATAGAGATAGAGAGAGTAAACATAGATCCAAAATAAAATCCACACCACACACACACACATGTGCAATGTACATATCTACATCTATATCTATATGTACATGCAGTACAATTTGAATCCATCGTAAATCGCATTGTACACCGTACACCCACACACCATGATTTAATATTCACTTGAACATGAGCAAATGCGAGTCAAGAGTTTATGCATCCACACTGTACTTTGTACACTGTACCCTGTGCACAAAACACAAAAGTCTATGTGCAGTGAAAATGTACAGTATTATCATAACCCGCCTGCCGCCGGAGGATCTTTCTCTCCCTTTATTTTCCTTTTATCTCTGAACAGATGGGCTAGTAACTAGCAAACTAGCAGCCTCAACTCCACTGTATACAGTATATATTACATGTACTTTAAGATGAAGAAATCGAATATCTTGCACAGGACAAACTTGAGGTTCAAGGAAGAAGCAGCTAAGGACTAAGGATAAAATGAAGCTAAATGAAATCAACTCTCCAACAATTTTTTCCCCAGCATCTATAACATCTAACATTTATAATATCACCAAATGAAAAACCACGTTGAAAGTTGAAATGAATAGATAATATAAAATGAACAGGATGAGCGTAAACGTATAAAATATAAAGTACAAACTACAAGTCATGTACAATGTACAAAGTACACTGAGGAAAAAAGTCATTTTGTCATTTCTTGCACATACCCTTGTACAAAATTTCAAAGCTAAAAGTTGTACCGCTTCTTCCTTTTCAACTGATAAAATTACAATTCTTATATAAAGTAGGAAAATGCTTTCACACACATGTGTCTTGTCTATGCATCTACCATAATATATAATATACAATGTACAATGTACATTGTACATACAGACTGAGAAACGTCGTTCCTCGTTCGTACTTGATCTCCATCTGAATACGACAGTGGAAAGCTCTCACACTTTCTCTCCATTCTCCATACAAAGTGTCTTCTCTTTTTCCCTTTTGACTCAAATCCAGTCATCTTTTCTTTCTTCTTTTCTCTACTTTTCTAGTTTCTAGTAGAAAAAGCAAAGGAACAGTGAGAGAGAAAGAGAAAAAGAACATGCATGCATGCATGGTAAATAGTAAATGATAATGTAAAAGTTCTCCAAGTACCAAATACCAAATACTTATGCTGACTATACGTAACTTTATGCCAAGAGAATACAAAATACAGAAGAGGAGAAGATGTTGAATGTTGAGCTTCTTGCCTCAGGACTCAATCTTAAGCCTATATCGAGTTTTTCGAGTTAACGGTGTGAATTGTAAATTGTAAAAAAGAGAGAGAGCGCATTACAAGTCTCAGGGAAAGAAGTATACATAAAAGTGGAGAAGGTACAGCAGAAGAAAAGATGAAACATGAAACAGCGTGAGAAAGTACAGGAAGTAAAAAAGTACGAGGAACAAGGAAAATGGAATCAAAATGATGAGAGGCAAAAATCAGTGGGTACTCAAGCGAATAATGTTTTAACACACTCTGGATTTTTTTCCTCTCCCTGATATTGAAGTAAACTTGAACTGGGAATGAAACTAGAACTAGAGCACAGCCCAACACACAGCTCAGACACTTAATGTTCATTTACTATTTTCATTCTTCCGCCTTTCCAATCTCCAATCTTCATTCTCCATCCTCCATCCGCCATTCTACTTACACTAAATTACATTATACATTATAAACTTTATGTTTGTACTTTGTACCTTGTACGACGTCTGTCTTTACTACCACTATTTATTCTTGTACACTTGAGCAGATCCACATGCAAATCGACTTGTTCTTTCCCTATAGTTGTCTAATGCTAATTCCAATTCTCAATCAAGAAGGAGAATCAAGAAAGTAGAATCCAGTTCTATCCAACTTGTAATATTACAATCTGTCTTGTACATGTAGATGAAAAGTGTAAAAAATAAATGCTAAATTGTATGCAGCAGAGAGTCAGAAACACATTTCTCACACATTTGTGTGTGTTTGTGTGTGTGCAGGGCTGTGAAGACTAAGTCAAACTACCATTAGGAATTGCATGTCAGTAGATAAAATGAGCATGGAATGAACATAAGAAATTAATGCATTTGTTACGCGGTCTACATCATACATCGTACATTATACATTTTACATACACCATGAAAGTTCCATCTACATTCTACATATTCTTCCTTTACTCTTCTCAAACTCAGCTCCAAAAAATGTGCCACGCCTTCTGTTTCTTCACTCTTTCTTTCTTTTTCTCTTTCTATCCCGACCGCGTCTACAATATTATATATTATACAATATACAAGTAAACCCATAGCAAAGGAAAAAAGAGAAAAGGATGATGAGGCGGATTTAATCACGGCGTGTTATTTCCTTCCCCCGTTTTTCTGCTTTCATCTTTAGTCATAATCCGTAATCGTCCTATCACATAACTTTTTAAATGGCACATGGCCGTGCAAAAAACAGCAAACTCATAATACGCATAAAAATATGTGCAATGTACATGATACTGCTTTGTTGCATACACCAAAAACTAAACTACAGATATTACCCACAACATTTATTTTTAACTGCATGTAATTCTCCATCCTCCATCTTCAAACACCATTAACCATTTACCATTAGTAATTACTAAAGTATCATTATTATTATCATTGCTTTTATGCACCTGACCGTTTGAATCATGCTAAATGTCAAAATAAAATACAATATATAGCTTGTTTACTTATAATTGCACTTGAATTCATTTCAGTTCATTCTTTAGCAACTTTTAGTATTTTGCTTTTTCTCACTCCAAGGTTTTTAAAATTCAGCAACAAATAAACTTCATATTATCATTTTACTATTCAATTTTAATAATATTTTGCTCCCTCTTTTTGCATCCACAATCTAGAGTTCTCACTGACTCCTAAATACTGAATGTTCAACATGAATTATTAGGAGCTCTGGGAGGAAAAGAATGGTGGAGAAATACACATAAAATAAATGAGAATAAGTTTGGCTCAAGTCGACGATCAAATCCTGGGCTGTGAATCCGTCGTACGTTGTGTGTGTAGTATGTAGTGTGTACTGAATATGGACAATGTGAGACTAGTAATAGAAAGGAAAAAATATCCTGTATGTTTACTCTGGTAAATAAATAACCAACAAATATGGTCACACTTCCCATTATACATTACGGATTTTCCATTTTATCTCTGCCATGCATAATAAATACGCACATTGGAATTGGCATTCGCATTTCCATTCGCACCGGGATTGGCATCGGACTATTCCTTCCGCATAATATATCATTATTATTACCAGCTACCAACACACTATTACAGCCATGAGCATTAAGGATAATTTGAAGGAAAATACAAAATCCAAAATACAAAATCCTACCAAGAGATTTCCTCCGTTCCGGAGGAAAAAGGAAACGAAATATAAAATGATCCTCTCCCTTTCACTATCACGCTCCTTTTGTTCCCGGGTTTTCCTCTTCTCACCAAAAAAAATCAAATCAAACCCACCTTTATGTTTACATACATCTACAAAACATGGCACAAGATCTACAGACATAGACATAAGCTCGCTTCAAAGATCTTGGCTTGTTTACAGTTTACAGAGATGAGAGGTAAACAGAATCTGGAATCTGGAACTAGAACAAAAGTTACGGAGAGTAGTCACATATCGTGTGTATGTAGACAAAATCGTAATCCTTTTTGAAACCGGGTAAAAATACATACATGTATTTTTTTCACTTTCTGTTTCTTTCGCTACTGTCATTCCAATTACCTTTCCATGTGAATGCCACTATTCAATATCCAAACTCCAAACAATGCTCATGCATGTACAATGTACAATGTATCTAAAATGTACAGTATACATTCATGGCGTTTGTTTTAACAAAGTATATTGGCGTACTTGTACATTATCCGTGTACATTTCTCATACAAGAGAATTACTTGAAACATCAATATCTTTTTCTCTTTTTTTGTAAAAATACACAAGAAAATTCTAGTGCTGGATTCCCTTACGTTAGTCTCGAAACTCTAAACTAGTGTGTGTATAGATTGTTTTTGTGAACAGAGACAAAGACATCCTTCTAAGACGACAATCCTTGTTAGAATCTAGAGCCTACAGAATGTTTGCTGTTTGTACTGTGTAGCGTGTAGTGTGTAAGGGAGCAGAAGAAAAAGGATGGAAAGAAGAGTTTTGGATTTTGGACATGAAATTGTGGATCTACACAGGATAAAGTAGGAAAGCCGTGGTCCATGGTCCGTGGTCCTTGGTCCAGACCTGGACAAGTATGAAACAAGTGTGAAAATTCTACACTCTAGACTCTAGACTCTACACAAAATTGATAGATTGCCACAAGTCTGAAGAGATAGAAACTTGAGTCACTTTTTGTTTGATAGTACTACCATCTACTTACTATCTATACTTACTCCTTACAACTAGTGCCGATTCGTTAGCAGTCCTATATCCTATAGTATACAGTAGTTACCAGTTGTTCCTTTCATATGTATACATGATACTAATACATGGCCATTTACGATCTTCTATCTTCTATCTACTATCTACGTATACAATGTACAATGTACATTCATCTATCCATCTAATCTAGCTCTAGAAGAAAAACCTAAATACGCAAGTGTAGATTGTAGATTTTAGACTACATAGTTGTATCAGCTGAAACTGAAAGAAGAGACTCTGTATAGAGTATAAAAAATAAAAACCAAGTAAAATGAAAGACATTCAGGTTATATAAACTTATAATATTTATCTATCACACACAGTATGTATAAAATGTAAAATATATAGTAGTATATTCTCCATTTACCTATATCCATATCTATCTGTATATCTGTATGTGGATAAAGTTAAATAGAGCTAGACAAGTTAGAAGTTAGAAGTTCATTGACTCTTTTTTTAGAGCACTTATTCCCACCATTACCATCTACAATCCAGAATCTAGAATCTACAATCTATGTTTTCCAAGTTCTAAACTCTACGTTCTACTTGGGCATAATATATAATATAATATATAATATAAAACACATCCATTTGATGTGGAGAGTAGAGAATAGAGAGTGAAAAAAAAGTCCTCAAATCTGAACATTGAAGATTCTCTCTGGATCCTTTACTTTACTTTTTAGATAGTACTTAAAGAAATCATCTTCTACATGACACACACACATATATACAACATCCACAATATACACTTTCGTACATATAGAAACTTTCTTAGGTGTTGAGTGTTGAGTTTGATGTGAGTGGTGGAAAACATCTCCTTTCTTTCATCAGCTCTTTTCCTCCACTCGTCTCGTCACTATAATCACTTTATGGATCCGATTCAACATTGCAAACGATATCTAACTTGTATTAACGTGATCCAATTTTATACGTTTTTTTCTAGCTCTACACACACACACACACTCTCTCTCTGTATGTTCTTGATCATCTTAGCCTTGGTACTTGGTACTTGGTGGATTTATACAAGTCCAGTGAAAAGAATACATACATATATAATGTTCACATATATTTAATGTATAATATATATATATTATATATTATACTGGTACGTCAAAGAGGCTCTCTCCTTTGAGTCTTTGAATCAACTACAGTCTAACAGCCATAGTTAATGCTGATCGGTTCACTGCATTTTTATCCTCCTCCTCTTCTCCATGTACAGTGTACATTGTACATAATATAACTGTGCACTAACAACATACTACTTCAACTTGAAACTTCAACTACAGCTCACAATTTACTTTACTTACAATTACTCATGATCACGAAGAACGGAGAACGAAGAAGGACGAAGGAAGAATACAACACCTATAGAAAAATAGATAAGGAGAAAAAAAATGAGAGATGGATCCAACATGAGCTAATCAACTGATTCAACGTCCAGTGAGATAGCATACCTATTACCTATTACTTTTCACATTCACCTCATTCCATTTCCAAGAGCATGAACGTACAATACACGAGGTAGAAAACTGAGTCAACCTACATTTACACACTACTCCTTCTTCTTGTCTATCTTGTGTTATCCTTTAACTGATATCCATTATCCATTACTTGTATAATGTACATTTGAAATCTAGAGCCGAAGCTGTCGCTGTAGATTTCATACAGCTTACACTTGTACATGTATGTGTAATTTTAATATCCCGAAGGTTTTTCTTTATCTTCCGCTATCAAAATAAAAAAAAACCCGGAGGATACTAACATTGATACTGATTGAATGACGGGTGTCGCATGACGGTTACAAAATTCTCCAGTCACCATTCATTCAACTTACGTAATACTTTGATACTTGATGTAAAAATAAACCAGCAACAGTTGACAAGTTGTGTGTTGTGTGTGTTTCAACATTAGGATTTATACTCATGATACACAGAGACACATTATACATCCTACATTGTACATCATGAGTCGGCAACAAACACGTTCTCATGTGTCAACAATCAAGGATCACTAGTCGCCAGTCGCCATTTTACGATAACTCCCATGCTTCCTGTAATACATATAATATATGTAATAGCAACTCTTCGTCTCTAATTTGTAATTCGGTCGAGGATAAGAGGGATACCAAACTCTTTTATTTTTTTCTTTTAAAACAAACAGTAGCTTGCTCAATCGCTATCAAATCTGATATCCGATTCAAAAACAAATTAGAACGTTCCTATTTTCTATAGTGAATAGTGAATAGTGATTCATGTTACATGTAACATGATATCAAACGGAATGAAAAGTCATTAAGCGGAATAATAATTGCCACTTTTATTGTATTCTTCCTTTGGAATTCTTCTTTTGGAACACCTACGATGTTACATTATTTTTTCCAAGAAGATAAAATTGTAAAATGAGCTCCTGATAATAACAAATTATCAGTATTATTATTTTGTAATAACGTTTCTAGTTTCTATAATAATGGTCATACTTGTATTATTCCATAGACAATAAACTTGTGGTATATGTCACTTGATATTTGATATGCTTGTATTCATCAGCCATGTGATTCATCAAATCAAATATAATAAGAAATAAGAATGAATATGAACATCATTGCTCAGTATTCATGTGTACTGCATAAGCACATGGTATATTTGGTATATGAAATAAATCAGCAATCAAAAACAGTCATCGCATAAAAATCTTACTTGTTAATGTTAATCAACTAGATACTACTGTAGTCAGAGCGGGAGGCAAAAAGCTATATATGAATCGCGAGTTGCGACCACCAGGAAAGGAAATGGAAATGTTCTAAATCGTAATGCATAATGACAATGCCAAAGGATTGTACAAGCTATTTATATATTATACATGTTTACACGCATGTATAATGTATACGCACATCCGACATGTTTTTATGCACATGTCCATCAACTACTAACAATAAGTATAGTATAAAGTACACAGCGAAATACATTTTTATACATTTACATTTATTACACAATGCAGACACATTAACATTGAATATTTGATATGCTTTTCAATTTTCAATGTTCAACGTTCCATGTTCCATTCAGCTTTCATCTGGAACCACGCACATGGATATAATGGATATTCAACATTCAGCACAATCAAGACACAGACATGTGGGTAATGGATGTGGGCTATTTCAAGATTTATTACAACCAGCAAGCACCACGAACCACGACCAATAGTTTGTTATTAAAAATTAAAATGCGAATCAAATTTTCCAGTGACTCACATCTCACATCTCACATGAATTCAATACGACATTCAAAATTCAAATACCGTACACTGAGTACACTCTACACATTACGATTTTGACGTTGAAATACTTTTATACTACGACTAACAACTTGAGACAGTATTAGAATATTTCCAAGAAACCTACGGTATGAGGATGACACCCATCATAAATAAATAGACAGCTAGAGAGACAACTCGAAACATTATAAATTGAATCGCGACAAGTTTCAAGTTCCAGTTTGGTCCGTCCTCCGTAAGTACTGCTTGCATTCATGTTCAGCTTTCAGCTAAACGACTTGAGACGAACAAAAATGCTTTTCTTATGAATGCAGCATGAATCAAGAGTCAAAAATCAAGGATCCAGACTCAGTGAAGAAACATGTTGATTGCATGTTGATTCCAAGAGAGAGAGAGATGAATTACACTTTAAATTTTCATAATGAATGCAACATACAATCCACAGCATGTCCACATTTATATTTATATCACCATGTTTCTTGACTCTTGATAATACATGTTCAATGTACATCGTATATTATCTACAATCTACGTAATCAAAATGAATCACAAAACTCTACACAAAATTAGAATGACATAATAATAATAAAAAAATATAATATACAATTTACACCGAAAGGAAATCTTAAAATTTTACTGTACAAACTACAACCATTTATAGAGCAGAGGCAGAGCAGTAATAATAATAATAGTAATAATAATATGACTCGTGTGTAATAACCACTACAACAAAGATATTCATATTTACACTACATTTCCTGTAATTACTATAGATAGTAGGTACATATTTGTCTGGCTCGGAAGTCTGTTCTCAAGTCATTCACTCCCTCATTCACCAACAAGTCGCTCACCCATTGAGGAACTTAAAGGAAATTAATGGAATTTCACTTGCTCTTTGCTCAGATGAATTTCGCATGCTCGGTTTAATAATCCCTTCAACTTGGTTTGTAGTTCATATGCACTACTTAGAAACTGCAAACTGCAAACTAGAAATATAGCGACTTTTACATAATACATTATACACACTTGTAATTCTTTGGAGATTTAAGATTTGAGCTCACCATAACACTTTTACTCTTTCAACTTTCAACCTACTCCTTCCTTCTCCAAAGAAAAACATTTAGTTCACACCTTTTCTATACGTCCATGTACGTCCTGAATTTTATATTATTATTCTGTAATACAATCAAGCTTAGAAAGAGATAAAGCTACAGAATTATTAAATATCTAAAGTCCCCACCTTTAGAGTCCAGAATATGGATCTGGAATTAGTCATCAAAAGGTGAAGAGAATTACAAATTAAGCATTTTAATTTTATACGGTTGAAAAGGAGCAACAACTTGCCAGACAATTATACAAGTATAATATCGAATACTATGAATGTTGGACAAATTTTTAATGGTACAAAATTTCGACCTACAAAAATTAGAAATACTATACTGCCCAGAGTAAAATGGTAGTAAATAACAAAGTTCCATAAGCCAAACACACATCAAGAAAAAATAAAAACAATCGTCAAAACTTTAAAAGTGAAACAGGCTAAACAAAAACGAAGGCAGTCACAATTCACAATTCACCATGAAATGAAAATGAATACAGACGACACAAAAACAAGACTTTGTGCGTCAATAGTCAAAAGCCATGAAAAGAGAATACATATACAATCTATAGAGACATGAGACCGTGTACAAATTGTAAACGGTGAATGTTGAAGCTGGAATATGATGCTGTAGCATATACAGATATTTTCAGTATTTTACATCCACGTTTAATAATATGACTCTTTTTTCTTTCTTATTCCTATGTATTTCATACTTCAATACATGAAAAATAAAAAAGGTTTCGCTTGTTAAGCCAAAGTCAGAAAGCAAGACAAGTATTATTTATCGTCAAACTTTTTTCCCTGTGTTCAAATCTCTCTCTCCTTTTCTCACTCGTACTTGTGAGTACACAGTACACAGCTCACAGTGTACAGCAGTAACAAACCTTTAAATTTTATTTATTTCATTATCATTATTATTATTGCCCTGTACAAGTCAGTCAGTCATTTACAAGTAAGCAAAGGAAAGAACCAAGCCTAACCCTTAACTCTTTAGTTTGGTTTGGTTTGCTTTGGAGAAACATACACCATAAAGCTACTTATGTTAATAATAATAATAATACTGATGATGATGATGACGACGAGGGTGATGGTGTCAATACAATTAGAATATTAGAATATGCACAATGTCAATGTAATGTGCAATCAGTTGAAAGTCAAAACGTCGAAAGTTGAAAGTCCATTTCATGAGAGGAGAATCTATGTGTACAAGAAATTCTTAGTATGGGCAGTTTCTTACTTATGTATTGTGTATACTGGTATAAAATGACTCTTCCATTTGGCATTTATCTATATAGATGTGAAAATATGGTTATGCGTTATGCGGATTGTGTACATACAACAAACATAACAGATTGAGTCTACATGTACGAACTGAAACCTTGCATAATATATAATACACATTCTGATTCTTACTTTACTCCATTCAATTTTATACAGTCAGCTCAGCTCAGCTCAGTTCAGTTTAGTTCAGTCCGGACGGCGGCGACTAACGAATTTACGATACGATTAACGTGCCAACTAAGCAGCGCCCAAACCAATAAACTGACTTGCTCCGTCTCAAAATCTTGAGGAATAATTATGTCTTTTTGTCTGCTGCTGCCTCTTCCACAACACCAGAACCAGCACCACCATCTCAGAACCAATAACAAGAACAACAGCACCAACCATCTAAAATCACACATGTACACGTTGTACGTACAAAGCATTCTGCATTTGCTAGTTCCTCAGTCCTAGGTCTCATCAGGAATCAGTAACACAAAAAGAGAAAGAGAGTCAGAGGGCATGGAAAAAATTCAAATTCAAATTCAAACAACTCATCCATATTTGGAAAGACGACCGAAAGACCACGAGGCAGGACCAAAGACCAAACAATCAGAAAAAAACCTATACTAAGCTAAACTCCACATTCTATAATTCTAAATTCTATGTATCAATATGCATATGTACAGCAACGACACTTGTACAGTACGAAATCCAAGTAAGCATGTTATTCTAAAACTTTGTACATTCTTTCATCTATCCATGATATTAATATATTATACACATGCTTTGTATAGAGATCTTCTTCTTCTGGTTCTTTATCTTCTTTTATCTGGATTCTATTGCCTTCATTAGAGACGCAGTGGCTACAATTTTATCCATCTCACTATCTTTATATCTGTAGATATATCTATATCTCTCACCCTCACTCCACTGTATTACTGTATTACTGTACTGGCTCGATTTAGTTGAATACATGGATCACAATAATTTCAAGTCAATTTGCTTTTCATGCCTCATTCGTCTCCCTCACTCTCTTTTTCTCTTTCAATCTGGCCTCACTACCTCAAAAAACAAGAGAAAGAAAGAAGGAAAGAAAGAAAGACAAGAGAGTGCAAAGAAGAGGAAGAAAATTACCCATTACCTACATCTTTCTAAATTACGCCCCAATAAATGGATTATAAATTTAGCTCTTGAGATTAGACACAAGTGTAAATTTGACCCTCGTAAAAAAGAAACAATGAAACCCTTAACTATATTCTTATTCTTATTCGTATTCTTCCTTCCACATCTTTCTCTCACTTTCCACTCTCCCATTTTTTTTTCACTGTTAAA
This sequence comes from Sminthurinus signatus, assembly GCA_019776565.1. Classification (NCBI taxonomy): domain Eukaryota; kingdom Metazoa; phylum Arthropoda; class Collembola; order Symphypleona; family Katiannidae; genus Sminthurinus; species Sminthurinus signatus. The sequence continues at coordinate 5,166 of JABASP010002543.1, read as the reverse complement.
AACATTTCAGTTTCAGCTCCACTCTTCAATATGTCTTATTACTTATTACATTATAAAAGTCGTATACATGTACATTGTACATCAACATCAACGCTTGAGCTAAAGATTTGAAATGAAGGCGAGAACGAGTGAAAAGTAAAGAGTCTTACATATTATATGTACTATGTACGTATAAACAGGGAATCAAAAAACACACTTTTTACACGAGAATTCTTAAGCTATGGACTCATCTCCATTTATACTTTATGCGTACTCTGTATTCTGTATGCATGTGGATTAAAGAACTACGTGCATATGTTTTTTATAACAGTCATCTCCACTCCTCCTCACTCCTCATAGATCCCTGTTTGACGTATACATCATTTTATATAAGTGGCTATCTTTTGGATGAGTAAGAGGAAGAAACCAGGAGTGCACATGACATCATATAGTTGTCCAATGTAAAATGTACATTGTACATTGAGCAGAGTAATAATAATACAAGTCAAACAGAACCTTGTACAATGTACATTATACCTAGTCTTATCCGGCTACTCTCTACTCTCTACTCTCAAATTCTCCAGATTCTGCTTCTGCTGGTGTTTCTTATTATTACTTGTCTCTTTCTTCTTCTTATTCTTCTGTTACTCCTTCATGTTCTACATTCTACATGTGTATTGTATATTATATGGCTCATGACATTTTGCTGACTTATTACCTGATATGAAACTGTACACATATAACATAATATAATCCTATCAACTGATCCTCTCCTCTTTTTTTTATATTTATTACGTTTTTATCATGTTTTCCATACACACACACAATACACATATAAATAAAATAAAAGAGCGTATAAAAAAGGACCATTTAACAAAACTCAACAGTTTCATTTCAAATTACATTTCACGTTCTATGTTCTACGTTCTACCTTGACGTATTGTCATCAAGGGGCAACTGATGTGAATGCTACATGCTGCATACTCCATACTGGATACACTGACATAGATAGATGTAAAAAAGAAAAAACCTTTTGAAATTTCATATGAGCTATAAAATTAAAGACGACAGAGGACGTCCAGAATTCCATTTATTTTCAAACTGGTGTTCCAAATACTTATGCATGCATAGATAATAGATGTGCTTCATGCATGTACACTGGATGTATTTTGTATTTTATATACATGTCATCATCGTGTTTTATATTCTCCCTCTCTTCCTCTCTGCCTCCTTCGTCTTTCAACTCCTTCCCGAGACTTAACATTGGCTTGTCACATGCTCAATATAGCTCATATACAGAATGGACTAAATTGAAATGTATAGATACTAGATATACTTTTACGTGTATACATAATACACATCTAGTTGTATCGGCTCAGCAATCCACTTTTTATACAAGAAGCGACAACTCTGTATTATTATGCTGTGTACAGACAACAGATATTCAAACTCTGTTATTGAACTTTTAAAAAGAGATCAAATTTTATTGTCAATGTGAGGAAGCTAAAAACTGAAACTGAAAACCAATATGACCGACCAGTGAGTCCTATTTCATATTTCATACCCTTTTTCAAACTTAATCCTCAATTTTCCTCCACTTCCAAACGATTAGTGCTACTTGTTTTGTTTGGCTTCAAACTTAATCTTTGACAATTTGGATTTTATTGTCATCAAACTTTACTTTACAAAAGTCGAGAGAGACGGAGAAAAACTTGCTTAGTTCTTCAGCTACTTTTCTCAATCACAGTTTTGTGGCACTTTTCATATATGTATTCTTCTCATATCCCAGACTACAGATCTAATACACATAGCGGAGCACACACAAAACAGACATCCTTTCTGTTTTCTATATATCGTACATAAATTTGTGCCGTCATTGGATTTGTACATGGCTTTACATTCAACGTTCAACATTCACCATTTACAACTCCGTCAAGAGTCAGGAATCAAGAATCACGAGATTTCCTGCCTTCTTTAAACACGGTATAGGGAAAAAACATGATGGGATACGAGAAAGAGGAACACAACACAACACACAACACAAGTCAACATCAACAGAATAAGTCAGTGGATATAGAATATAGATGCATATGCATGGATATGGATGTGTGGACGAGAAAGGGAGTACCAAAAAGAGAGAGGGAGAGAGAGTAGGCCGAGAAAAAAACAACCTCAAGAATGCAACTTAAACTAGGCATCATGATCATTCAGCCAGCTCCAAAAACCATAACATATGCACGTAAAGTCTACTGCAACTACACACAGTCCTCATACATATGTACGTTTAATATCCTGTTCTTTACTATTACTATTACAAGTAGAAACTAGACACATGAATAATACAAAACACAACTTTAGCATTCAAACTAACAAAGCATACTGTGGAACTTACATACTGTAGATACATAGTCGACTTAATATTTTCCTACTTGATTCCTGTTTTACTATCCAGAACCCTCGTACAGCATATGCATTATACATGCATCTACAAGTTTATTTACCAGGGAAGAAACTCATCTTACGGAAAATCCAGGATATGCATCTTGCATGCATATCATATTTATTTACATACCCACTAACCAACCATTCTTAAACTAAAACACTCAACATCTCCAGTCTTACAGAGGCAGAGACAGAGCGAGAGAGAGAGAGGATTGTAAATACTGAATCCTGAATGCATTCGTCTAGAACCCAAACTACTTACTCACTAATCGTGTTTCTTTCTTTCTTTCTTAAGGATCTACCCGTGTATAAATGTGTACATACAGCTAGCTTCTCATCTCTACCGTCTGACCGTGAATAGCTTACTGTGTACCGAATACTGGTTAAGAACATACATGTATGCATGTGTGTATGAGGTCCGCTAAAGTATATATTATCCCACTCAAACCATCTAATGTAATAATGAATACACATTCATGGAAGATGTGGAGATGTTGAATCTGGAAAACCAAACGGAAATTCCATGATATGAGTGAAACCGCACGCGTTTAAACCATCTGGTCTCTACTCACAAGTCAGAGTCAGACAGACATCATCATCATGATCACTTTTCTCCAGATAAAATTTTCAGCTTGCTCTCCAATTCTCTCCTTAATAATAAAAAGGACAAGAGGAGCAAGGTGGATCATCACCACATGAATCTGTTCCACCGACAATCTGTTCCTGAATATCGTACAATACACTGTATAAGTATAATGTACATTCAACTTAATGAGAGAGATAAAGAGACATAGTCTAGTATAGTAGTAGTCAAAGTAGAACAAGAGGAGCAAGCCAAAAGCCGAACCAGAACCAGACCAAAACTAAACCAAATAAAACCAAAACCAAACTCGACGTCAAGTCGTCATATTATGTACTTTTCTGTACTACCAAAAGAAACCTTGTAATGTGTAATGTAGAGAAAATACACCAGTTGTTAAACATTAAATGAACGTTGTAAGTTGTACATGTACATAAAGACATCCATCAAATCAAAGTGACTCTGAGAAAGTGAGAAAGAAAGGCCAAGATAGGGACACAAAAGACAAGTGCATTATACTGTACACTTTACTACTATTTACAATATTATTTCAATCATCATAAATGCAAAATGCATGAATGCTACTCTCTCCACTCTCTACTTTATATCATTGATCTATTGAGGAACACATTGTAGAAATTGTGAATATATTGGAGTTTGGAGCTTGGAGAAAAGTGGAATTGAATTATAACCTTCACAACGTCAGGATGAAAACCATAAACCGATTGAAATGAAACGAGAAAATATTACACACATGCACATTTTATTATTATTACATTGTAACATTTTATACACCGAATACAGAATGCAGAATACAGAAAACAGTTTCACTCTGAGGATTTTCTTGGCTTGGTTTTGCTTGACTTGACTTGGCTTGGTTTCCTCCTTGGATTTTCGACATTTCCATTTTCCATGCATTTTCGTGTGCAATCGCAATCGGAAATGAAGTGAATGAAACAAACGCCACGCCATTACATTACGCAAGTGGTGTAACAACATGGAAAAGTCAAAGTACAAAAAATAATGTGAAAAATTGGTAGACAAAAGTTATTTTACTTGGACCTGCCAATCACATTCCCTGTCGTAAATCAAAGTCGAGTATTTGTATCATGTATAAACCCGTCTCTTTTTCTCTATACTCAATACTCAATACATAGCACACTGCCAGACTCCACAAAAATATTATTATTATTGCTATTACTATTACTATTATCGGGTGTACATTGCACATTGTACATGGTGAGGTACTCTTGTACGTATTCATTCTCATATGTGGATATTCAAATGGATTACAAGAAACTAACAAACGAAGCTGTATAGTTTTTTACACATATTCAACATCAAATATACAATGTACTATTTTATATATGTTCAGCCAAGAGTAGGATTCTCAAACAAACACATCTCCTTTCAGCTTTCAGTGCAATCAAATATTTTTCCTACTTTCTCCTCTCTTGACTGACTTTTGACTAACTTTTGATACAAGAGCAAGAATAAAAATAGAAAATAGAAAGATGCATTACATTTCATATCTATTTGAACAAGTAAAAATGATTCACTGCGTGCTCAATCCTGATTTGACACGTGCATAGTGCATACTTATAACACGTACGTATCTTTGAATTCTAAAAGCTTCACAATTCAGAAGAAGTCATTTTCTTTCTGTGGGAATAAATCAAGAGAAGAAGACACAGAAACAGACAAATCAAAATAAAAATTACAACATATTACATGAAGAATACACATAATTTATTAATAGTGTGCTTTGTCTGGCTTGTTCAAAGTTCTAAAAAGCTCAAGAAAAATATGATTTAAAATTGATGCGTTTTATGTTTCATGTTCTTTAATTTTGAGTTTAAGTACGACTCATATTACAGAAAAAGGCAAGGCGAGTTTTCTTCTTTTTTTTAATTATATTTTATAATATGTGTGAAAGAATTTGAAAATGGACCGAGTGGAATTTTACACGTTTTTCGTAGTTTTGTAGCCAAGAACAAGAACTATCTACCCTGAAAATATCAAGTCTCTAGCAAATTGGGAAGTATTTTAAATTAATTAATTTCCAAAATACGCCAACTTGTGCTAGACTACACTAGCAGGCTACTCCGCATAATACACACAGTGTGTATTATGTACATGTATTATACACACTATGACTTGTTCTC
>JABASP010002542.1:0-19362 GCA_019776565.1 Sminthurinus signatus | reverse complement strand
TGTGATTGACATTGAGGAAAATTTCCCAGAGACATTTCGTCCACAAAACATTCTTCCGGACTACCTTCAAAAAATACTTGAAAAATATGACAAAGCCAAACCAGAAAAGTAAAATGATAAAAGATAAAACATGACACATGAAAAAGCAAGAGAAAAAATATGCTGTTTTTTTCTCATTTTTATTTTAAAGTGCATCATTATTATTTATTTTTTATTTTTTATTCCATTTAACTCTTCGAAGTGTTAAAAAAGCTTAATTCTCTTTATTTTTTAAATTATAAACCAACTTAGAAAAGACCAAGTATCAAAATTTTGGATCGATTTGGCTAAAAAACTAAATGACGCCGGGCCCGACTCTTTCCTTCACGATGTAGCTCTGCTCAACTGTGAAATGCCGCCAATTCCAGTAAATCTGACGACTGAAGAAATCGGAATACATTCAGTGGCTCTGCTGAATGAAGTGGCTAAACGAATTTATGAAATGAATCTCTTCAAATCCTGGCATCAAACTTACACCTCTTCAACTAAAATTGACAAGGTTTTTTTGTTGTTCCTTCCATAAAATAAAAATATATAGCAATAATAATTATTAATAATTATTATTGCTGACAATTTCCTAAAAAACTACCTATTCAAAATTTTATTATTTTTTTCGACAGATTGACGTACTGAAAGACCTGGAGCCATCAAACAAGATTTATGAAGAGCTGATAAATAAAGTGCCAGCGGAATGTGTGACACTTCCAGTGATAATGGAAAGTCTGTTAGCTCAAGTAGTTTACAATGTGGATGAGGCGGAAGCAGAAGGAGGAGATAGGTACAAAACGTCTAGAAATCCTTGGGAGAATCTGGGTGAAGACGAGGAGTATATTGAGGATGAGGAGATTCGAGAGATCCTCAAGCCCAAATCCAAAAAGCATAGTAGCAAAAGAAGTAGCCGTTCTAAACCGGATGATAAGAAAGGCGAGAAAGAAGTAACTTTGTCCAAAAATATGACAGAAAGTAATCGAAAATCCAGATCCAGTAAAAAATCAAAGGATGCCAATACCATGAAAATGGATGTAGAAGGAACGGAGGAAGATGAACAAGAAGAAGAAGAAGGTCAACAGCAGCAGGAAATGCCTTATGGTTACAATTACGATAATAATAATTATTACAATTTCAATGAAGAGGAAGAAATTCCAGCGGAGGATAATTTGGGACCATTCCCCTTTGCACATGATCTAAGTGTGGACAGACGTGTGTCTAGAATTATGAGTCGACCTGGAAAATATTATCCATATTTAAGCACGGAGATCCAACGACAGAAATCCTTGAATCTTTGTGACCCTCCCAAAAAATCCCTAGGTCCCAGTTTCAAAGGACCACTTTACATCAAAAGTCATGATTATGCAAGTATTCGAACTTGTCATTTAGAAGGTTTGTCGAATTTAGAATTTCAAATAATTACAAGAGTTAAATGTCAAAGGTCAATCTTGAAAATCCCAAAACTTTTTGAATTTCCAAAAATTAGAAATGTGGATCTTGAATCTTGAATAACGAATAACAATAAAATTTAAAAAATACTTTTTTGTAATTGTTTAGAAAATTTTGCTGCAGCTGTGGCTTCGGATCAAGTTTCTGGAGATTTTAGTCAAATGCGTGGATTTTTATGGGATGCTGCTCCAGAATTTAACAAAGGGCTGTACATGAAACTTCATGGGAATCTTACTCATTTCATGCACTTTTTACCTCCAGATACCCTTGATTTTAAAGGTCAGATTTATGATTTACTCATGCCAGAGGTCGTATTAATACTTATTATTTTGTCCCTAATTTTTTTGAACTAAAAAAAAACTTTAAAAAATCAACAGACATGTTTTTCATCCTCCATCTTCTTTTGGCTGTGGGTGTGGAGATTCAACTACAAAAGGATGCTCGAGACATCATGGCCAAGGAAATAGAGGAGAATTGTAGTGTACAGGATTCCGTGTGCTGTGACAGGGCTGCGGGGAAATTTAGAAGTCTTTTAGGAATTCATGACACACCCCGAATGGTCGATGGGACAAATTTAGACTTGTCTCACAATTACCTCGCTCTTGGAGCAGAATTTGACAAGGCGGGTAAATTCCTACTCATCCCGGGCTCCAAGGATAAATTCAGTGTGGTCTTAAAGACGGATGAAGATCAAGACAAGAAAAATAATAAGTCATCCTTAAAAGTTGGAGTGAAGCCGTCATGTTCCAAGAGAAATTTCAAAGGATCCAGCGATAAAAAAGTACTTTTTCTTTATCTTTTGAAACTTTTGTAAACTGTAAAATGTAAAATTATGAATAAAATTTACTAAAATAATCCATTTTCAAGGAAAGCCCAAGGAAATCTAAGGGAGTTGAGGATGAACTAACTTACCTTCTCAAACCAGCAGAGGAGCAGGATTCCATGGAGGCGGAGAGGAGGAGGGGTGAACCAACCAATTTGAATAACCAAAACCAAGGTCAAAGTTCAGGTCAAGGTCACGAAACATCCACAGTTGAAAAAATTCATGGTGCTGCTGTGGCCACAGGAAATATAATTTTACACTCGGCAGAACTTGCAGCAGGGAGTGGAGATAATAATAATTATACTAACCCAGTTCCAGTACCAGGGAGTGGTTCCGCCCCGAAATTACCATCAACTCCTCCCAATACAGCAAATCCACAATTCCCTGACAGAGTTGACAGTGCTTGTCGTCTCTACTTTGGAAAAGGTCAAGGTCAAGGGTCAAATCGAGAAACATGTGGAGATGAGGGCACAGCCCCAACAGATCTTTCCATCCTTCAAGCACTCATTGACTGTCCTGCCCTCTTGGCCATAAGTGAGAGTGGTGCACTTGACCTTTCAAAGTGGGTTCAAACACATTTACTCTGCACTGGTCTCACAAGGGCGGCGGGTGAGGGCATGTTAATTGGGAATCTTAAAGACTGGAATTTTGCAGAGGAACTCGTGCCAGTTCAAATGATTCAGGTTGAAATAAAAATTAAAAATAATTATTAATTATTACTTTTGAGCTTGCAACAAAAAAACTCTCGAATTTTCTCTCAAAATGCTAATATTTTCAATTTTTTCTTTTTTTTTGGTGGTTTATGATTTTAGTCATTGAGTGATGCTGCAAATTCCTACTTGTGTATGGAGCGGATGTACTGTCCTTTTTATGACACAATTCTCTTCATCTTCAATAATCCCACCCCTTATTCCCTCCACGCAGAGGCCTCTTTTATCACCCAGTTAAAAACTGTTCCTGGGCTTCAACATTTTCTAGGTTTTTATTTTATAAATTGTAAATTTAAAGTCAAAATTCGAAAGCTGTCAAAAAAACTAAAACTGCTAATTTACATTTTTTCCATTTTCTCCAGAGTACACAATAAATGATGAGGACGTGAAGGATTTTGTAATGGATGTGGAGAAACGGAAAGGGCCGATGGAGACTGTGAGCGTGGAAACACTCATGCGACTTATTCCAGAAGTAGGAATAATTTTCTTTGCTTTTTCTCTTTTCAGATGAATTTTTGCCATTTTTATTTTGTTTATTACTTATTATTTTTTATTTTTGATAGTAAAATATAAAATAATTACAAATAATAATGAACAGGATCAATGGCTTTTGATTCCAAGTATCAAATTTCGTCTTCAAAAGCTTGGAAAGGAGCATCGCCTCCTCTTCAACATGGGTGATGAGGAGACTGAAGAGGAGGAGGAGGAAGAGGGTGGTCAAAGTGAAAGGTCCACAGGGAAAAGTAAAAGTGGGCTGTTGAAGAAAAGAGAGAAGAGGACGAGAAAGCGGAATCGTCTAGATTTGGGGGATGGTGAAGGACGTCCGGACAGTGATGATGAGGATGAACAAGGGAAAAAAGTCAAAATTACCAATGACTCTGAGAATGAAATGGGAGGAAAGAAGAAGAAAAAGAAGGGGAAAGGTTCCAAATCCCCCAAAGCCAAAAAATCAAAGTCTAAAACCAAATCCAAGTCAAAGACAACAACAGAAGATGACACAGACACAGACACCAATGGTAAAAAAAGTAAAAATAAAAAGAAGGGGAAAAAAGGAACATCTGAATCTCAAGTTGATACAAGTGCCAGTGCCAGTGATTTGGATGGGAAGAAACTCAAAGGGAAAAAATCCAAATCCAAGTCAAAATCCAAAGATAAATTAAAGGCAAAAAAATCAAAGTCGAAATCAAAGACAAAAAAGGGTAAGAAAGGGAAATCGGAGGATGAGACGACAGATGATGAAAAGGGAGGACGAAAACCTGGTGAGAAAATCCCAGAGGAATTTGAAACACCCCTTCCCATTCTCACCCCCACAGATGGCAGCATCACTGAACTACACCGATCCTCCAAATCCAAGTCCAAATCAAAAGATGCTCAAGAATCCGAATCCGATCATGACAGACTGTACGAAACCAAAATCAATAAGACGTTCAACGTGTATGACCTTGGAAAGCGGATTTATGTACTCACCTCGGATGACTTTCACCTTTTCCCACTAGATGGCACCGTCGTCTCCTACAACGTCTCAACAATAGAGCCCGCCTTTCGAATGATGCAGCTCAAAGTGGCTAAAAATGGACATGAGACCATTTTCTACCCCTATTATGTTCCTCAAGTGGCCATGAATGTAGCAGCAGCTGCCGCGACCTCTGGTGGTGGCACTGCTAACCTATATCAGGAGTCCTTTGTCCTCTGTCCCTGTTTCCACACCGTCTTGGCCAATGGGACAGTAGTGGCTTTTCAAGATCGAAGGGCGGGAGAAGACGTTCAAAATTTTAAGTGGGGATTTCCACCGGAAAAATCCCTGTCTCGTCCAGGCTCCGCCACTTTTAGTTTTGAACAAATCCGATTCCTGGATCAAAATTACGAGTCCCTCCTCAACAGGGAAATGTGGGCAAGGAGGATGGATGAAATGGGTGGAGAAGATGCGCAGATCATGGGAATGGAAGAAGAAGGTCAAGGTCAAAATCCAGGTCAAGATCCAGGTCAAGATCCAGGTCAAGATCAAATTCAAGGTCAGACACAAAATGATGAAATAGAAAAATCAAAAGAGGATCAAAATCAAAAACTGGAAGAGAAATTGGAAGAAAAACCTTCAACGTCAAAAAAAGTAAAAGTAAAAAAATCCAAGTCTAAATCTAAATCTAAATCAAAGTCCAAATCCAAGGACAAACTGTCAAAAGGCAAGGAGAAGGAAGATAAAAAGAAGGGTAAAAAGGGTAAGAAAGGGAAAACGCCTCGTCCAGAGAAAGATGAAGATACGTTGAAAAATGGTGAGGGTTCTGAACAAGTAGGTCAAAATGATGAGGAAGAAGAGGAGGAAGAAATGGAACAAGATAGAGAAGCAGCCTTAGAAAAAGAAATGATGGACAAGGAGAAACAACAAGGTCCGCCGGTGGGAGAGTGGAAATATCCGAGTAGTGATGAAACGGATGTTGAGGATTTCAATAAGAGGGCAGTTCCAAGTCAAACTTTCATGTCCTTTGGTTGGGCGGATGCAGAACCGCTGTTGGTACCCCTGGCTCATTTTTTCAAAATTACACTTCCGTCCGGCCTCTACATTCAAGTCCAAGACGTCCAAGGACCTCCACTTCAAAGAGAGGTCAAACAAACTTATTTGTCCAAAGGTACATCTTTTGTTTTTTATTTTGTAATTTTTAATATAAAGTGTTCTCCAATGTTTTTCAGGTTTTCCTTTTAAATAAACTTTGTTTTTAATTTTTAAGGCTCTGCTTTCTCTTACGTTGAATCCTGTCGCTATTACACGATGAATGGGAGTGTCATCCGTTTTTTGACTGATGGGACGATTCAAATTTTAAATGCTCGTGGTGTCACCACCAACATTCGAGAAGTTGCAGCTCAGTGAGAGAAATAAAAATCCTATCATTTTTTCATTTTTCTAATCCGTCTTTTAATATTTAATATTATTTCATACTTGAAAATTAAAAACGATACTAAATCTTTGAAAATCTTAGAAACCCTTAAAATTCATTTGAATATGTTTAGTGTAGGAAATGCAGATTTTGCAGAGGATGACGACCCACGGAATAAATTTGAGAGTGCATTCATTACAAAAGTGTGGAAAGGTGATGTGATTCTGGCTGATGGGGAATTTTGGCACATTTCCTATGGGAAAAGAGTGAGACATGCTCCACTTTTCCTCTTTACAAGTGGAACTCTACCGAACGGCGAAGTAAATTTCTAACTTCAAAATTTGAATTTTGAATCATTAACAATTCAAATGAAAAATGAAAGCTTTTGATTAATAATACATTAAACAAACATTTTGTGTGGCAGATTTTTCGACGGCGTCAGGACGGAACCATTTATATACATCGAAATGATGGATGTTGTATCATTCATTATCCAGATGGCACTCGCTTCACTACACGCATGGTCATCCAAAGAGATCACGTAGGGAAATTTCCACATTTTTAAAAGATATGTACAACATATTAAAAATAAATTTAATGTGCCTATTTTGATTTTTGATGCATTTATCATTCATCTTTTTTGAAAGGATCCGGATTTTCCGGATTGGGAATTCATAGGATTAAAATACATGATTGAGCATCCAAATTATTGTCCTGTCATCTTTAACACACTCTCTGGCAACATTCACATTCGTGTTCCACAGGTTCGCACAAAAAATAAAAAGTTAAAAAATGTTGTAGCATAATATGATAAAAAATAAAAATATAAAAAATTAAGCTTCTAAAAAACTATTTCCATTCGTTTAATATTTTATTTTGGATTCTCTGTGAAATAGGGTGAATGGGCAAGGATTTTTGCTGATGGTTCCATTCGATTTGGACTAAGCGATGAATACAAGGTTTACTTGTTAAAAGTTAAAATCAAAAGAAAGAAAGAAAAAACATAATAGTTTGACCAAAAAGTGACCTTTTTTTCTTCATTTCTGAATTTTAGTTGGATGTGAATCATTACACGGCAACTTTATCCTGTCCTCCAATTTTCACCCACAGTCCGAGCACCGGAGAACCAAATGAGATTCCAAACTGTACGGTCGTCAAATTATTCCATAGTTTTGAGCACCTTGTACAGGGTGGTGGATCAAACGACGGATTTAATGCACCCAACCCCTTTTCAGATGATACGGATTCAAATACAGAACAAGGTCAAAGTCAAAAATCCGATCCTGTAAATGATGCTAATTTGTCTCCTAGTGGTCCATTCAATGTCACAGGGAATCCGAATCAAGAAATCCCGGTTGAAAACCAAAATCCAGGTCAAAGCCAAGGTCAAGGTCAGGTGCCATTTGGTCAAATGGACAAAAATCTTCGACCTGAACCAAATCTAGCTCAACAAACCCAATATAATCAACTCGCTCATGGGGGTGGTTCACGGAAGAGTATCAAAACCATCATTCTTAATGACCCCATGGATAAAAATGGTGACATGACCTTTAGACTAAATGATGAATTTTACAGTCAAAATCAAAGTCAAAGTCACTTTTCAGTTCCAGTTCCAACCACAAATCAGTCAACCCCCTCTGTTGGTGACCTCAACCAATCTGGTCGAAGGTCAACTTCCGTTTCAGTATCAGCTTTAGCCTCTGCTCGCTTGGGCAAATCCATCACAATAAATGATGAAAAATCCATGATGGATGAGAAAAAAACTAGAAAGAAATTTGAAATAGCTCAATTCTTCATTTTCACTGACCTCTGGACACTGGTCAAAGTCATAGACTCCTACGACAACCGCTTTGCCATGGACATATTCGGCAATATTGCTGTGGACAAGAGTTGTGATATGGAAAAGGCTCAGTGTCAATCCATGGAGGAAATGTTTGATACACTCGCTTGTAATTTTTCCCTCCCCAAAAAAATCCTGTCCGGTCTCCTCCAGTCAACCTCCTCTGAAGAAATGAACACGCATACAAAACGGCTCAACCTCCTGAGGAGAGCACAGTCCGTGTGCTGTCATCGAAAGCCCAAAACTCGCATGTTCATCGTCAAGCGGGATATCTCGGGCTATGAACTCCTCAGAGAAGCTTCTGTTGACCGAATCATCCGACGAGGGAAGGCGAATCCTGAGTCAATGGTCCTCGTGGATCCCCTCCCAAGTAAAAAACCAAGGAAATTCCTCACAATCATGGAGCCTCTTCACGACTGTGAAAATCCACACGGAGTGTGGAAGAATCTTTATCGAGAACCCGTCTTCCGCCCCACCTACTTGTGTAATAAAAATTTAAAACTTTCCCGCCCTGAGGATCTCCGTTGGTTTGCTCACATCCTCTCAAAGGCTCATAGTAAACGAGGTCACTTCTTCCTCAGTCCCAAAGAACAATTCCTGTTACAAAAGGAGAAGGCGGAACAGCGGGAGAGAGACGCCATACTAGAGGCTGAGAGACAAAGAGTGGTGGAAGCAGAGATGGCAGCACAAAGAGCAAGGGAGGAGGCGGAGGCAGCGGAGGAACTCAGGAAGAAAAGGGAGGCGGAAGAAGGTGACAATGAAGAGGAACCTGAAGACCTTCAAGGAAAGAAAGCAAAGGGCAAGAAATCTAAAAAGAAACTGGATAAAAGTAAGAGTAAAAGCAAGAGCAAGAGCAAGGATAAAGTGAACAAGGATGAGAAAAAAAGTAATAGTAAAAAGAAGTCAGAAATTAAAGTAGGTAAAAAAGGAAAGGATAAAAAGGCAGAGGGAGAAGAAAAAGATGGGAAGAAGAAGGCAAAAAAGAAAAAAAGTAAAAAGACTGTACCAAACCCGACTCCAAATGAACCCAAATTTGAAACAGAAGATGAGGAGGAGGAACAGGAACTGGAGGAAGAAGAGGAGGAAACAGAAGGAGGACAAGGAGAGGAGGAGGAGGGAATGTTGGATATACAGAAGGATGAGCCACCAAGAAAACCAAGGCAAATTGGAAAAGAGTATCCTGGTGATTATCCACAAAATTTGGGGGATGTCAAAGGTAAACAATCAAAATGCAAAATTGAGAATGGAAATTCATTTTGTTTTTTAAATTTTAAATTAAACTATAACCTATGATTTATTATTATATTTTAGGACTTTATGGTCCAGAGCCCACAGACGCCGTGGAAATCACTCCATATCATCACACGGAAATACTACCAACTAGAAAGGCTATTGTTGTAAAGACGATTGTAGAAATACCTAGATTAGATGAAAATCTTCAAAATTTACTTCTACTCGCTTCTGCCTCTTATGCTAAAAATGTGGCTGAGGAAAAGAAAGTTATAAATTCATACAGTGAAGTTGAGGATCCAAGAACGGAGGAGGAGAAGGAGGAAGAAAAAAGAGTCAAAAGGGAACTTGTTGAGGAAAATATTCAAAGCATGAAAATGCTTCAACAACAAGCTGGGAAAATACTAGATTTAATCATCTAGCTACTAATTATTTTTGATGTATTCATCAAGAATATTGTGTATTTAGTATTTATTGTGTATTCATTGTTTACACATTCCATGTACAATGTACAATGTACAAAAAGATATTATGTTTTATATTGTTGACTTTGCTAAGTAGCAAAAAATTTTACGTTATCCCCTTTTTTTTCCTCGATCTTTTTACGAAGTAATTATATTATGGTACTCTCGTTTGTTTTTTAACATTGAATGATGTTTTTATAAGTGACTACAGCTTTTTTTATTGTTTTTTTATGATTTACAATAATTTACAGTTTTACAATACAAAGAAGTAAAAACGAAAAATGAAACCAAAAGTAAACTCGGAAACCTTTCCAGAAACATTTCATTTCCTTTTATTTACATTCTGCATTCTTTCACTGCAAATTCTAATAAATATTATGCATATTTTTAGTTTATAACAATTTTAATGATTAGAGAATTTTTTGAAATGAAACTGTAAGAAAATGAGGAATGCAATTTTACATAAACACTAGTAATAATTATTTCATAGATTTTCTCAATTTTCAGTCATTTTGTTTATCCACGATTGATCCTCGTGACAAGTTTATTTATCGTTGCCGCACTCTATATTTTTAGACGCTATTTTTTTAGTTTTTTTTTTCAGCAACCGCATTTCTGTTTTTGTTTTTATTATTGTTTACTGGCTCCTGCTTTCTGGATCAACAAGCAATAAACAAGTTTGGTTTTTGGTTGAAATAAAATTTTAACTAATTATCATTTATAAAATTAACTACACACGTCATTTTGGACTCTAGAGTATATATAGCTCCCTGTTCAAAACTCTTCAACTTTTAAAACTGGTAAGTGTAATTTTCAACAATATAATTATTGTAGATTTTAGATTTATTTTGTTTTTTGTTACATTGTGAATTGAGAGCGTGATGGTCAATGGTCGCCATATTTTTGGTCATAGAAGGAGTACATAATACATTATTACATTATTATTTATTTTTTATAAATACTGCTCATAGTTCATATAGTCAGAAACTTTATATATATTTTGTCAATTATATTAAAAGGACGAGAGTAACGAGTAAATGCTTAACATAAAATAAGTGTGATTGGAATCCCATAATAATAATATAGTTTCTCTATGCTTTACAATAAATATGGTTATTTTTACTACTTTGTGTTCTAACACTTTACATTATGTATTCTGCAGGTTTCAAGTATTTTGGAGTCATGGCTGCAGTCGTAATTGACCAGATAAATAAAACCATGTATAATTTCTCTCATCAATTGATCCCCTCTGATAAATATATCGAGCGTGGAAAGGAAGTAGCAAACAAGGTAAACAACCATTTGGTTAAAAGTTTGTAGTTAATAATTGAACGGATACTTTATTTTGGATCTTAAATTACAAATTACATACAATTAAGTACAAATTATGTATATGTAAAAAAAACTAGTGATCCCGTTGTATGATTATTAATCATCCGTATGTTTTGTCTTATTGTTTTTAATCAAATACAGCTCTTCCAGGAGCTCCAACACAAGAGCAAATTTGCTGTTGCTCGTCGATATATCAGCGGAAGTTCTGGGAAGAAAACATCAATTTTTGACTCAGATCTTGATCTTGTACTCTTTGTGAATGAAATTGATTTGTCTGATATTGGAGATGTTTTGGATGATTTTGAGGACATTCTTACACTTTCCGAACTTCCCAAATTAAATGTGGCATCAATACGAAAAACTCGTTTCTCTGTTCAATTTCGGTATGATGTCTTTGATGTGGATATGCTTCCGGCCATTAACTTTGTCGAACAACCCAAAGAACCACCGGCAGCACAACAAGCAGCCGCCGTCCTGAAGAAAATAAAAGAGAATCCCAAAAAAGCTTATCACTACAGCAGCGGTCTCGCCGAGGCTCAACTGGAATTTATGAGAGGACAATCTGGATTTATTCATGATTTAGTGAGGATTTGTAAATTGTGGAGCAAGAGTCTCCTCATCGAAGGCTACATCAGTGGAAGATCCACTTTAATTGAGTTGATTGCTGTGTATGCTGGACAACGGGAAGAGAATCGGACGAGTGAGGACACAAGTTTGTTGAGTGCATTCCAGACTTTTCTTCGACTCATCGAGAAATTTCCTCAACTCAAGATTGAATTTGATTTTGACCTAGTAAAACCAAATTGGACATCATCATCACGGGATGGCCCAACTTTTAGAGATTCGTATTATGTCATCGAGCCATCAAATCCGTTCAATAATATTGCCAAGGGAGTGAAGGAAGTTCAAATTAAATTGTTCCAGAAATATGCTTCGGAAACTCTTCGACGTCTCAGTATTTACGTCACAGCTTTATCCTTTGTACAAATTCCTTTGGATAGCATCTTCCAACCTCAGCCAACACTTATTCCCTACATCAGTGAAGAAGAAAAGAAATTATTTCAATCTGCATCTTTTCTTGTGGGTTCAGATGTTGAGGAAGGTCCATTATGTCCTTCCATGATCATTCGAAATGAGGACAAATTCAAAGCACCAACTATGCAACGGGTTCTAAAGTATTTCCAGATTCTTTTCTCGGTGGTTTCTCAAGGGTTTGTGAGCTCTGTACCTTGTAACTCAACTAAAACCACTGAGCAAATTCGAGACGAATTGAAGAAACGAGTGCAGCTGTGTGTTGATGTCAATGTAAAGGGAGGAGACTCTCGTCAATGGGTAACATCAACATCCACTCATGAAGATTACGAGGTCACTTTTGCTATCCCTTGTAGTGTGAAAATTGGAAATACTGAGCACAATTTCTGTACTCGCATCAGTTTGAAATCAGATTAAGTAAGTCACTTAATCTTATTTTCTTTTAAACCTGAACAATAGCTATACGCTTCTTGATAGAGATATTGATTTTTGATAGCGTATTTTATATTTTGAGATGAGTGGATTGACGATTTTTCTCTTATACATTTCGTCAAAGTTCTAATATAGAATATAGTATGAAATATTTAGTAGATACCTTCGTGTTTAGTATATTTTATTTTAACATAAATACCACATTGATAACTTTTGTCAATATTTTTTTTCTTTTTCTATATACTTACAGTTATTATTGTTCTTATGAATTTTTAATACTCGAATAAGTATTACATATAGATGTTTTATAGTATTTAATTTACTATTATTTTTCTTGAAGTTAAAAAGTTATTTTTTCGTATATGTTCCGTAGTGGTAATATATTATGTATTGATGAAGCTGATATAATATGTATTGGTATGAATGTTATGAGACATGAAATGTTTTATACAGTGATTTCTCATAGAACATGTAGAATATGAATTATGATAATATATGTATCTGAAAATTGTATCTTGATAGTTTACAATGTGTTTTAATAACAATGGTTATTGGCCAAATGATTCTTATTACAATATGCGTACACAACTTGTTAATTTTTTTGCATGTGTAATGTGTAGTCGTTTTATACTTTTTATTTCGTTTTCATCTCTTCTTTTTTAATAGTTGGAATATGTACGTTTCTGTTATATTTGCGTATGAAAAGGGATGTGACAGTAGAACAACAAAACTAAATCGTCTAGTGGTTAGCAGTTTCTCAACTCAGTTTTACTTTTCAGTTTGTTCAAAAGTAGAAATATTTTAATGAAATACATGTTTTAGGTCAAATAACAACAAAAAAAGCATAATATACAGTAAGTACATGCTGAATAATGCTCACAACAGAAGATTAACATAATATATTATTATGATGTAATATATAAATAGATTTTTTAAATAATATATGTGTAGAAGCTTAATTATTATATCATCAACCAAACACTTGCAAAGGTTTGAAATTTGGTTTTCCTCCATACCTATGAAAAAAAAAATTATTACATCATTACATAAAATATAACCATGCTTCTTTTTTCGAACTAAATACTAAATTATGGTCAATGAAAAAGTGTTAAAATATTTTACCATTCAGGTATAGCATCTAGGGGGAAATTTCTTCTCATGTAAGGGATCCACTTGTCCTTATTCGTTCCAAATAATGTTACCTAAATGTTTCAATTTTCAGTATGCAGATTAAAATTATTATTGACACATTATTAAAAATAATAGAATTATTGTTAATATCATAGTTTATCCATTTTTTTTTTGTAATTATTATACCTTTTCAAAAATTCGGCCAAATACGGGTCGAACAGCATTCGTTAGCATTTCAGCTACAAATTTTTCAGGGAAAGCATACACATAGTATTATTATCAAATAGTTTAAAATAATTATTAATGATTATAGTAATCGTATTATTTTTACATAGCTAAATAAATTCCACATTCCAACTAAGCATTTTCTCCATCAACTTACCAACATAATTTACATTAATGACTACTACAGAATGACAATATTCGTCAATGAGTCGAGTGTACTGCCTGGCCAACTTGATCATGTATCGTAGATCTGAAAAGAAAGTTATTGGAATATTTTTGTCAATATTAGTAAAGAAAATAGAAAATAGTATGTTCGATAAGGGAGTATTTGAATTTTTTTACAGTTCAATCGAAAACTGCTCATGAATTATATTATGTCTAGTGTGCTTACTGCCAAGAGTAATCTGGTCAATAGTAAAGCCTTCAAAGTCAATTATGAAGACGAATTGGAAAGTAGGTCTTCCTTTTCCTGGTTTCTTAAAGATAGATTTCACCATGTTGTAGCTGACGTCTCTAGTGAAAGCATCAAAAGCATCTTCTAGTTCTTTTCCTCCTCCAGTCACGAGTCTTAAATTGTACTTTCCAAATTCACCAATCCAAATGGGTCTCTCTGACTCATCGAATCCTTGCCGAAAATTGAGAAGAAAGGACAATATTATTAATCTTCATTTATTTCAGCTTTTTAAATAGAAAGTACCCACACTTTAGTTTATTTTAATTCTAGACTAACCTGCGTGATAGTATGGAAATTGTTCTCGAATGAATTTTGGGGCTCTGTATTTTTCCAAGTCACATGAGTTGAAGATGAAGTCTGGTGGTGAATAGGACTCAATCACCTCCTGTAAATTTAAATATCATTAGTGTTTATGCTATCATATTTTATATTAGCTCAAGTATTACAAATGTTTTAGATTTTTTTGGTATAAAACTCCATGTTTAATCAGTGACATACATTTTTTTCTTGAATCAAGGCAGATATAAGATCACCAGTGATTAAAGCTTCTGTATTATTGCTAGTTATTCTAAATTCCGTCACTTCATTATCTTCCTCTTTAGTTTCAGCTCCCCAAACAAGTGGACAAAAAAGAGACACTTGTACCAAAAGGAGGAGAAACATGGCACATTTATGTGACTTATTCATTTTTATTTTTTATTTATTTATTGATCACTGCTCTCTTTTTTAATCACTTGAATATTTCCCATAAAATATTTAATAATTAGTAGAACTAAAGTAAAAGGAACTATATATCACTTATCACTGTTTTATAATTAATTAATTATTATTGTATGGTATAATTTTTCGTTTTTAGTGTGTATGAGTGTCCATTTGTATATCACTCATAATTTTAATAGTTTTCCGTTGCCCATAGTCCATACACAGCAGTATATATATTGTGGACACTCAAGACTCAAGCTGAGACTGACGAGACTGATCAGAAAATTAAAACTAAGGTAGCTCTACTCTCTGGAGATTTTTCCATCATTGTTTTCCTCATGTTCAATGATTTCTTTTTTACATTTAGTCATCAGTCATCAGTAATGACATTACTCGTTCCTCGTGTATGTTTTCATGTTAGTATAAGGTATAAGTATATAGATAATAGACAACAATCAGACAGGAGACGGAGGTTTGAGGGGAGAATTCATGAGATTTAGAAGCAAACATGTGCGAAATTCTGACGTGCAAAAATGTATATATATTCGTGTGTATTTAATATCTCATCATACCTTTAGCTTATAGCCAACTCCACAAGCTTCAATGACGCAATATAGTGTGTATATTAAGTAAGTACATGTATGATCAACTATCAACATTTTACTCGTGTGATGGGTACGATTAAAATTGTTTCATCTATTTAGTGTCTTGTTCTCATACCCCATTGCCATTATATTTTCAGTGTTTGAGAGTTTCAGTTTCATCTCCTTCATAAAATACTTCCCCCCTTTTACTTTTTACTAACGTAAGCAAAAAGTGCTCAACAATCAACAATAACAAACAGCAACATCAAAAACAACAGCAAACAAACTGACCACAACACAAAAGCAAATTGTAATAGCTTTTTATATTTTATCGACATACAGGAAAAAACGTGTCATGTATACGTGAGACATTATATTATACATTATACTAGTTTTATGTTATGATTCATCAGTTCCATACCTACTGAAATCATATTATGTACAGTGTATATATATTCATATTTCATATTCACTGTAGGTAAAGTATATATTATGGTACATATACTAAGTTATTATGTACAAAAGTATATTTGTTCCTTCTTTTTATGCTATATTATCCATCAATCGACCTTTAGGAAATCTTACTGCTTTTTCAGTATAAAAATATAAGTTAAAAGTTAAAAGCTCCTCTTATTGAGTAACACGTAAGATGTCATAATATGAAGTGCAATTTTTATTTAATATAATATATAATATATCTAACGCAGTGTCAAACGTGAAGGGCAAAAGATATACATAATAATTATGATGAAAAAAATAGACTTCATAGCATTTTGTTACATTAAGTCATAAGTACTTTAAACTACATTTTATATTTGCAATACCTATATGGCAAAGAGTTAAATTAACGGACATGCATATCTGTATTTATATGCAACATGCAATTCGCTAATGATAAAATACAGGTAATAGTTTTGTCATTTTTATACACGAAAACTGCTCGTGTGAAAAAATTCAGTGACGTTCAGGCTCTTCATTCTGTACTTATTATTCTACTTACATTATCAATTATGTCTTATGTATGCTTTATATTTCATAGGAATACTTTTGTCTTACAGGAAAAAGTGAACAATAAATTCTCAAGTTGCTCTCAGAGAGTTGGAAATCGGGAACGTGATTGCATGTAGATATATATATATATATATATATAGAAAATAGAAATGTACACTTACATGAGCATAATGCAATATTATGAATTATATCAGCTGCAAAAAAAACCATCCTGTTTATTTTTTAAACCAACTCAAAATTTCCTCTTGTCCCTGTACAGTTTTTTCCTTCCTTTTCTTCCTCGCTCATTTTACATAATATTATTATCTAGAATCTAGAACCCATAAAAGTATGTTATTGTAATAATAATAATGGATTGAAGATCAATATTTTGCAACTTAGAAAATACTTTCATAGAAGATGCACAATAGGATTATGCTTGTTCATTGTTCATGTTGTTTACTTGAAATCCATAGTTTACAACATTAAATATTGTATTAAATACAACAAAAAGTAATACTACATATTAAACGACAGTCTCATTTTGTACTTGTGTGTGTACTGTTTACGCATTGCTGTTTTACCAGCAGCTAGCTCAGCAACTGAATCAGAATGTTTTCTTTGTACACTTTATTTGCAAACTTCTTCTTCCTTCACACGATCTGTAGAATTTACTTGTATTTGATCACAATGATTAGTAATCATGCACTTCCCTCTTGATCTCTCTGTAGCACGAGCTATCAACGCCGACAACCTAATTCACCTTGACCATGAATCTACAATGCATCTATACTAACTAATTACATAACTAATGTAACACATTTCAGGTACATGTTAGGTATATACGTACGCAATGCATCAATATAATATATGAAAACCTGTTTCTTCTTTCTTTTACAAATGCATAAAACAACTATATGTATAACTATTTACAAAAGATATTTAGGTAACGTGAAAACAACAACATGTTATTCCATAGGTATTACATATTATGTCATTTACACGCGAGTTCCTGTATATTTGTCCAAATTCCAAATCCACAAATCAGTTGTTTCCTTGGTCAATGTTAAAAGGAAGTAAGATATTTTAAAATATGTACTATATTATGCTTTGTACACTTTGTAATAAAATAGAGTTCATTTATGAACCATCACCTGTTCTGTGGAAGAAAATAATAAGTAAATGTGTCCAAATCATATGTTGTTCATATCATACGTATTGAAAGAATTTTGTACTTCATTCAATATACAAGTTTTATTCATACTCAATACACACATACACACACTTTACTGTCAGCAATTCATAAAAGTACATGGATTAAATTCAACTTTCATACTATATACACAACCAAAAGTATCTATAGTATAGTATTTAATATTTACTACATATTATATTGTAATTAAAATACATATAAAATATAAATATTATGTTTATAATTTATATCATACAGTCCTCAAAAAATATTCGATAACAACAATGCATAATATGTAAATTGACATCATTTTTTAACTTCATTTTTTACAAATAATATTCTCATTGTATTGTAACATTTAACAGTGATAACACCTAAATGCATCATCTTTACAGACTCAACAGTCAACAGCACTGCTGTTTCTAGATTAACAATGTTATCAAGTGTATTTTTAATTAATATGACACTTTATATTTGAAGTAGTGACAAAATGGCAGTAGTGCTTTTACGATTAGTACTTATTCTATAATAATTTTTAATTTTTAAATAAGTACTTTATCGTATAAATGAAAATGAGACATACTATATGTACTAAATACTATATAGTACTATTATTCAGTTCAAAAATATACTTAGTGGAGCGTTTCTTATAAACTTTACGCATATATTTCATATTATACGTAAAAGATTAATAAATTTATAGAAAGGAACAAAAAAAATTAAACAAAGTTATATTCTCACAAAAACATGATAGAACAAAAAGAGAATATAACCTGTCAAACAAAAATACATACAAAATACAAAATGACATAAAAAATGCATTTTTCATAAATTTACATACTCAATGATAGGGTACTGGTCCTAGATTTTAGATTATATAGTAGAGTAGTCTTACCTCGCTGTCTTTTCGTTACATTTTATCCTCATCAAATGTTTACAAAAGTACTATATACAAAAACATATACATATATAGTAGTAATAATTAAGTATTAAAAGTTACAAAAGCTAATCAAGATACTATAATGTTATACAAACGTCTATGACCAGAAGAAAGTATAAAATATATTTTCAATCAACTATTTTATATTTTACTTTTAATGTGGAGTAGATTTCTTGAAAAAGGATGACGATGAAGGATAAAGTTGTTCTGATGAGAACATTCGAGGTCTTAGAGGAGAGGATGATGATGATGTAGATGGACTATCACCACTACCGTGGAAATGAGGACTTGAAGATGAGGATCTTGAGCGGATACCACCAAAAAATTGTTGTTTTGGTGTACTTTCATAAGCACTACCAACATCGGATTTTGAGATAAATACAGCTTCACTTTCATTCTTTTTCCTTAAGCCTTCCAAATTCAACCATTTGTACACTGTAAAGATTAGAAAATATTATTGTTATTATTTTTATGGTTACCCTCCTTTTTTTAAGTACCATTGTATAGTTAATAGTTATATAGCTCTTATATCTTATATACTTGAAAAATACATATATTAAACTCAAAATGTTTTACCTATATGACCAAAGACGGTGAAGAGGAATAAATAGAAAGGAACTAGAAGCCATTCTTGAAGCTTTCCAATTAAATAAGCTACCATTCCTAACCATGTTTCTTTATTCAGAGGCACTTCTGCTAAACGGGGTGAATACTTGAGTCTCACTGGAATCTACATTTTTTTAAATTTAAACAAAAATAATACAAGTGTTAATAATTTATAACATCAAAATTGTGAAATGACTGAGGTGTAAATATACTTACAAACATAAAAAAATAATAATGAAATTTAAAAAAAGGCGTATACTTACATTGACTTTTTGATGAGTAGCTGAACAGTAAATTGTGACAAATAATTTGACTTTATCTTCTACAGC
>JABASP010002541.1:0-19366 GCA_019776565.1 Sminthurinus signatus | reverse complement strand
GTAAAAACAAGGAAAAGGGAATGAAGCTGGAATTTATTTACTTATTTAGCTAAAGTCCAATTACTTTGAAGTTCCATTTCATTCATTTTATCTCTATTATGGTTTCAACTGTCTGTCGTCTTCTGTTTTGTCTTCTCTCGCACTCCCAGTCCTACACAAAACAAAACATGGAATAAACACAAGAGATAAAACAAACAGAGTGCATTACGTTATACTTCCAACTCTCGACTCTCAACTCCCGACACGAGGGAAAGGGAAAAGAGGAAGAGTAGACTCCATTTTCTTTTATTGTACCGGCTGAAACAGAGGATAAAAGGGCGCAGTTTTGGTGTGATAGCAGTATCAATTGATTATCCACTTGATCCACGATAGATTCTATATTGCATTACATTTTGTCTCGGGTTTCAGCATAGTCATACATTTTGTAGTTGGTATTTTTACTTTTGTACCCTGCAGAGCCCACACAAACAGAAAGACACATTAATTCTAATACATTTGTTGTCTACATAAAAATGAGGAGATGAAAAACAATGGACAAGTGGAAAGGAAAAGATTGAGGATAAAGATACAATGAAGAATGTATGGAGAAGAATGGCCATTTATTGGATACATAAGTTTTGGTTTGATAGACAAAAGAGAGGAGAAGATAAAAGAGAGGACGAGAGAAAGGAGAAAGGTCTGTGGTAGACTTTCTCCACATGGGAAACGAGGAGCAAGGAAAAAAGAGGAGAGGGAATTTAGATCAATAATTGAAGCAGAGAGAAATAGAGAAAAAGGAAATACATCAAGTTTTTGTCTATCCTACTCCACACACAGCTGTTCTCTCTCTTCTCTTCTTTTCTCTTCTACAGAGTGTACATTCTGTTGTACTCTGTTGTATTGGGCTTCGAGACAGTGAGTTTTTAGAAAGAGAAAGAATTGGACACTCGTTTGTTGGGATGGATGGGAAAAAAAGCACGACCGGGAAATACTGGAGAGGTTTAGTCAGAATTCTACACAATAAACAATGCTCTTTTCTATCTTCTCTCTTCTCTTTTCCTTGGTGGTGCATGAGTATTCTGTATTCTGTATTCCGTATTCTGTTCCACTCTCATCCACTTTCTTCTTTCTACTCCTTCCTCCCTTTATCCAGAAATGTATGGTTTGAAGCTGTCCCAGTCTCCAGCACTTCCAGACTTCCCAGTCTCTCTAGATGTTCTGGATATTCTAGACTTTCTACATTCTAGACGTTGCAGAATTAGGGAGCGAAGGAGCTTCCATTGCTCAGATTCCTGAATATTTGTCCAGAGTAGATGGATGGATAGAAGGGAGATTATCCCTCTTCCCTTCCGCTCTTTTTCAACCAGAGAACAAGAAGAAGAAGTAAAAGTAGAGAAAAGGAAAAAAATAGGATGCAGGTTGACATAAAAATATAAAAGGGAGAGGAAGCCGTGGAGCTGGATAAAGGAATGTACGCTTTCACATTCACAATTCAGGTCCCTTTTCTTTCCTCCACTACACCTTTTCCTTTTCCTTTTCCTTTTCTTTGGAATTTGAATTAGACCCAGACATTTGTAGATTGTAAATACATGTATACTTTGACCATCGCCAGTGGCATGACAGCAGCAGAAGCAGAGTCTATTTATTGTTATAGTCTTTTCCATTCTCCATTCTCCCTTCTCTTGATCCTCATCAAGGAAATCTTTTGAGAAGTGAAATATTCTTTGTGTCGCGTAGACGACAGTTGAAAAAAAAAGTATTTCTGCTCTGCTCTGTTCCGTACAAACGGCACATGTACAAATACATCAAGTCATGACAAAATGATTTCGGAGAAAGAAATTCCAACTGGTTGTCTCGTTTTTTGGAATTTTTTGGCTCCTTCTCATGGGTGGATATTCTTTTTTACTGTGCAGTTTTTAGTTTATATTTTGGAGTGTGGAGTGATGGGGAATCGGAATCCTGGACACGCACATTCCAACTCACCGGGAACCTCTTCCTCCCTCTAATGACTTTCTGCTTTCTCCATCCCTGTCTCTGTGTCTGTGGATATGAAACATGGTCATAACTCAACTAACAAGTCCGTGACTTCTATCTTCTCCGTGAAACCAGCAAGGAAAGGAAGTAAAGAAAAAATAAGCCAACTTGCTCTTTTTCTACATGTTTTTTTTTGATACCCTTCAGTTGAATATAGCTGGGTGTTATTTGTTATTTGTTCTAAGGTTGAGAGTTGAGATTTGAGACGATTTCCCACTCAGATTTGACTCTTGACTCTCAACTTTCCCTCCTTTTTTTTCACCCGTTTCCTAGCAGCGTCTTGAATGTTGAGTGTCAATTCTGTGGATCTCGTCCTAGAACATCCATACTGAACGTCAGCTGAACGCCCTTAAACACAATAATCTCCATTCTCCATCCTCACTCCACGTCCTCAAGAATCACAGCACATGAAACACGAAGGACGAACCACCATCTCAAAAAAACGACACTACAAAAACAGATACATCAAAAAATGCACCCATCCGTGAAACACTTCCCAAAATCTTCTGCCCCTTCTCACCATCTATCTCTCTGCTCCAAATTACAGAAAATACATACATTTTTAATCATACAATTCAAAGCTGTACACTCATCCAAAAAAACCTATTACGAAACAACCAACTTGAGTGTCCTACAAATAAAGTAACACGATTCGTTCAATCTACACTCTACATAAAAAGGGGAGCACACACAAATAACAAGTGCGACTACAAATACAGAACCAAACACAAAAAACAGACAGGTTCGTACGAAGCTTGCAAATAATCCACACAAGCCTCAAAAAGAGCCAAATGCTACAAAATTCAGAAACTGTGCCAAAATGAATCCATGACGATACATGTTGGAATTTTGGCTGAGCGCTGGAATTCTGGCATTCCATTCTGAATCTGAATCTGAATTGTGAATAATACCCACAACAATATGTTTCAAATCCCCTCTCCCATTTTTCACCATAAACCTTTTTACTATTTGACAAGGATTTCGTGTATCCATCTCGTACTTGAACCACAAGACACAAGACAATTCACACTAGACCTGAATCGCAAATCTAGAATCTCAAATCTTCAATCTCAAATCTTCAATCTCAAATCTTCAATCTAGAATCTTCAATCTAGAATCCTCAGTCTAGAATTTGAGTTGAGAGGGTGCCTACCCATATCAAATAAATATTCTATTCTATTCCTCAGTCTAGAATATTGAATCTGAAATTGAGAAATATCACGAATTGTAATTTTTGTACTGGATTTTTTGATGTTTGCTCAATATGCATAACGAGGCTACTGGATAAACCTGAGTCGACCGTCTCTTTAAAATAAATAGGAATAAAATATTAAACACGAGAAAAAGAGTTATTCTGCTTGGACTCTATTCGTTATTCATTATTCATACGCTCCAAAGTTGCAGAGTGGAATGTGAGTATTTATAAAATGATTTTGATGATTATTGCTTCTCTTCCAACTTGCGACCTTCGTAGATTTTGTTGTTGAGTTCGGGTATTTCGGAATTCTTTATTTGCCTTGTAGAGATCCGAACTCAACATGAAAAAGAATAGGACTCCATGCTCAAAGTTCATATTCTAACCTTATTATGAAAACAAAGCTGAGAGAGAGAGAGAGAGAGAGAGAGATGGGAAGCAACGGCTATGAGCATGGCCTGAAATTTCAGCCAACAAAACACACATTGAAAACTGTGAAAGTTGTATAGACACATTGTATATTATATATTCTATGAATTGTTATACAATTCCACAATCTAGTCATATATCTCATCTTTCAACATACATTTTTTACATCCAGTCCGTCCTGGTTCCATTTACATTAAAGTTGAAGTGGGACTGAGAAGGCGGGATGTAATAATTTAATGTAATATTTCGGTGTGTAAAGTGTATACTCCTCTTTGCACAAGTACACAAACAACGGCCAAGATGAGAATGGAAGATGATGTGAAAATCCTGAGGGAAATATCCTCAAAATTCATAGACATCTTAGACTCAGACTCAGATCTAGACGTGGACGAGAAACGGGAAAACGGGGAAACGGAGAAAGTTGTCAATTGAACAACTTTCTCTACTCCCTTTCCTACGCATATGCACACGTTTTAAATGAGCGGAGCTGAGAAGAAGTTAAAGGTCTGGTCATATTTTTCTTGTTTTTTTCCACCTCTAACACTTTGTCCCACTCTCTTCTCCGCTCTTCTTCTGTCCTCAACTCAAAACTCGAAACTCTCAACTCACAACTTATCATCTCGTCATCTCACAACTGAATTTAGAATGACACCAAACCCGGTTTTATTACGACCACATTTTCTGCTCTGGTTAACAAAGTAACAATCCATGATGAATGCTGAACGCCGAGTACTGAATGTTCTCAGTCCAACTTTGGATTTAGAAATCCTTGTCCATTAAATTAAATACAATCAAAATGAAGGTTTGCCATAGAAAACGAAGATTCCAACACACCGAAACACAATAAATACACAAACATTAAATTTTTACTTTGATTTATTTTGTACTTTTCAAAGATTTCGTGTGTGTACAAAAAACGGCCGACACTGTTCCGTTTTCTATCTGTTATTTTTTGTACATTGTACATCCATCAAATTAATTCAACGAGGAAAATAAATGATAACTTATTCATTTATTCCTCCACACCAATCTTTTCTAAAAAAAAGGAACACACGAGCATGTTTATGAAAACATGAAACAGTTTTGTGACAGATGTCTCGT
Source organism: Sminthurinus signatus (assembly GCA_019776565.1). Classification (NCBI taxonomy): domain Eukaryota; kingdom Metazoa; phylum Arthropoda; class Collembola; order Symphypleona; family Katiannidae; genus Sminthurinus; species Sminthurinus signatus. The sequence continues at coordinate 14,628 of JABASP010002541.1, read as the reverse complement.
TTTCTTTATGGGAGAAAAGTTGGCAGTCAGCAGTCAGACTGCCCAAAAAACAAAAGTTAGCAGTCAGAGAAAAATGGCTGTGCTGGATTCAAAATGGCCACCAGAGGTCAGCACACACAACTAACTTTTGTTTTTTGGGCAGTCTGACTGCTGACTGCCAACTTTTCTCCCATCCTTCTTTCTACTTGTTTATATTTGTATTTGTATTGAAGCATGAAATGGCGAGACCTGAAAGAGTGGCATTGTGATAAAGGAAACAATAATTCGATAAACAGGAGGAAAGGATCTCGCATGTGTTTTGTTTGGTTGTGTGACTTTATTATTATGAAAAGTAGGCTTGACTCTTGTGCACACAGGGTCATTTTCTCTTTCTTTGTGTTTCGGAATGGTCTTAATGTGAAGTGGAGGGAAAAGGCCGGCCATCGTTCATCGTCCATCGCCCATCGTCCATCTCTTCACATTTCACATGTCAATCACTTGTACTTTGTACTTTGTATTTTTATATAAATGCAAGGTTTGGCACCTCCCCGCAGGGCATCTATCAAACATAATAGTTACAAGGAAATAAAAGATGGAAATATAACAGCACAGATATCTCCTCAAAATCATTGATCTTGTTATGACACACATAGAATCCTGATATAAATAAATACAACTCCGATTTCCCCCCTCTCGACTGGATTTACAATTGGGAGATAAAACTGGAAGAGGAATAGGGAAAATAAAAGGGTTGACTTTAGTTTGATGCTGATTCATTTCGTTTTTTCATTGAGGGAAAAGTGAAAAATAACGAAGGAGAGTATGTAGGTTATAAATAAATAAAGAGCATAAATTGTCATCCCTGGAGAATTTTTATAATCTTGTTGCATATTTGCTGTCCAGTGAGCATACGTTACATATATTTCATCCACAATCTACAGGATATGGTCTGCGCAGTACACAGTGCACAGTCCGAGTTGCCTCTCTCTCCTCTCTCTGTCTCAAGTTTCCCGACTCCGGCAACATTACTGCATTTTTTATGACATGACACGGACCAGTGAAATTTATAGAAAATGGAAACTAGTTCAAACGTACACTTTAGATTTAGACACGGTTGAACTGTGCAATGTACAGCTGTGTCATACGGGAAAATGGACGCTGCGCACTCACTGCTAACAGTTTACATTTACTGTAAAATACAGGCAGAGCTCTGTTCCGTATTTTTCTTCTTTCTTTTATAGTTTCTGTTGTATACTTTCCCTTTTCCTGTGATGACGACGTCAAACGTCAAATTTGTACACATCTCCATTACTCAAAGTCATCCGAATAAATGGCAGAGTGAGAGCTGAGCTGAAAATAAAATAATTAATACAACGACTGTTTTCTTCTTCATTCCCATTAAAATATAAAATTGCATTTATCCGTTTTGTACACTTTACAAAAACAGAGTTGTAACTTGATGTTTTTTTTACTTGGATTTCATTGAGCAAACTCCCTTTTGTCTCTTGTCTCTTGTCTTTCCTCTTTCACAATTATGGACGATTAAAAATTCAAAGATTCGAGAATTCAAGACAAGAGTCATTCCCAGTTCAATTGCCGTTGTCATTGACTTTTACATTTAATATTTAATATTTGAGGAGCGTATAATGCGTGTGTTTTTTTTCCTTTTGAGGACTCTTCTCCTTTTCCCCTTGTTTGTTTGCAATTTAATATATTGTGTAAATACTTTGGACATTATCTGCTGTAGTCAAATAAGAGTAGTGCCTATGACATTATACAGCGAAATGTATATGCGAATCAAATCAAATGCTTTCTACACCCAATTCATAAGATGAGATCAGATATAATAGCATGTGAACTAAAAAATACTCTACAGATTTGTGAAATTATAATTAAATTATAGTGTAAAAATTAAAGACTTATTAAACAATAATCAATAATAATAAGTATCAACTTAATCAAACATACATTATTTGTATAATATATGTAGAAATTCAGTACCATTAGACACACTTGTACAGCTTCAGATTTTGTTATATTTTTCAAATATAATAAAACATGTAACAAAAGCCAGAAGTGTGTTTACTTACTCAAAAAAAAAAAAACCTGGTAAAAAAATAAATAATACGATAAATCCCTTTTGTCTTTCTCCTCCCTACTTTATTTCTTTTTTTTTTTTCATTGTTATAAAAGAATAAAAATCACCATCATCATCATCGTTGTCATAGTATCCAAATGGAAGAAATCGTAAATCAACAGTATCCAATTATGTGGCCCTCTCAAAAAATTATTGTAATTTTCTTCTTTCTTTTTTTTTTTATAAACCTAAATAATATACATGTATAATATTCAAATTAAAATGTATATTCTATATTACTATTTTTTTTCTGGATTATTTAATTACATTTACCTAAAAGGAGGGCATTAAGGACGTGCTAGAGTCTTATTATTCCTTGAAAAAATTGGGACTAAAAAGTATTGACATAGGGGTCATAGTGTCACATGTAAGTTGTAACTTGTATAATATATATTATATAAAGATAATTATTCTAATTATTATCAATACATAAATTTATAATTTACATATACAATTGTTATTCTCCTGATAGTTCCGACGTTTTTTCGAATATCCTTCTACAAATATGTACAAAGATGATAAGGCCATAGTAAGTGCATTGCAATCCAAACACGATAATATTACATGTACATTTATCGATTGATTATAATTTTTATTATTTTTGTTTTATTTTAATTTAAAGACAAAATTCCAACTAGTCTATATCAACTATAAAACTCTGTTAAAGTGGAAAATTCCTGAGGCCGACCAGATTTTCCTCCAAGCGGTATATTTGGTTTTAACAATAATCCATCATCATTATTATTATTTTTATTCATTTAATTTTTAATAATATCCATAATGATATTTTATAAAAATAAAATAAATTGTTGCATGGATATATATATATATAGGTAGAAGCCGTCCTAGTCCAAAATAAAAATCTTGTCACGATTGAAGAAGAAGTACAAATGGTAGACTGTAACAATGATCTTGGACGTGTCATAAATCCTCTTAATGTACCAAAACGTCCACCGTCTACATCTTCAATTTCTTCAATTTCAATCAGTTCCTTTGAATCCATGCAGCAAGTAACAATCAGAAATTTAAATGAAGATTCTTCACGGGGTTTCCGACCAAGTTATTGTGCAGAACACAATGAAATTCTGGACACTCGCTGTAAGTTTAAATATTTATCTAGTAGTATTACAATATTATTCATAATTTAATTTTTGCTTTTTTTTGAATGTCATAGGCAAATTAAAAGAACATGTGCAACTAGAACATAGCGAATTGACATGCCCTATTCCTCACATAGATAATCTGAATATTCCAGCTCACATCTTCGCTGGAGCTACTACTTCTACCGCTACTACGACTAAGTCAACGGAAAAGAAAAATGAAGAACGTACGTATACACATTATAATATATATATATTACATTGGTAATAGTAATAGTAATAGTAATGGAAATAATAATAATAATAATTATTATTATATATTTATACTTTATTTGATTTCATTTCCATGTATTATATAATTATATAGATCCATTAAAATATCCTTGCCGCTCTTGCTATGCATCATTTCAATATGAGGACGAGAGATACGATCATGAAAATGAGACACATGCTTCCTCGTCCAGCTCGTCTAGCTCGTCCGGGTCAAATTTCATATCAGACGAGGTGCAGATAACATTTTCTACTCTTGAACGTGATCCTGACTCACTTTCAATGGTTGTCCAATTTCACGACGACCGAGACATGGAAGATTTCGAAGAAATGGACCACGAAGAAAATTTTTATATTGAATTGGAGCAGATGTCAAAAGGATGTGATACATTTAACTTTGATGGATACACTAGAGCATATAAAAGTATATAAAATCATCATTACAAATCCATAAAAGCATATATTTTATAATATTACACGTACATGAATAATATATTGAAAAAAATATATGTTTTTTTTTATTATAAATTTTAAAGAGACATCATCAAAACATAAGTGAGCAAACTCTGATCAACCATCAACAAATTGAAACCATCGTAAAAAAATGTATTATACTATTATTATACTACTATATTAGAAAATCCATATTTATTTGTTTAGAATATAATTTTTTTGTCGTTGTTTTTTTTTTATCATTTACTATTTTCATAGATGAGATAATATATAAAGAAATTGGAACCAAGCAGAGGGAGGAGTGGAATATATAATATAATATATATTTACAGATATTTTTTTAAGCATTTTAAAATTGGGGTTTTTTTCTTCTTTTTTTTCAATATAATATACATACTACACTATAACATATCATTTAATAAAATATAAATATAACTATACACATTATATGTATATATGTATATCTACATTTTTACGCATTTCACATGACAAGGTAAGTGTATGTATATTATTTCAAAATGTACATATATTATACATTTATAGACATAATTACGTTCAAAATTTTAAATAAATTATTTACCATATCATTTAAAATTTTAATGAATATTAAAAACAGAATTCTAATTCAATTTCATGACAATTGATAAACATTAAATACTAATAAACATAATTGGTATAATAATTATTTTTAAATAGTAGAAAAAAGGAGAAAGAGTGACGGATGAGCAAATCACATTTTATACATATAAGTAAGTACATATATTATGTAAATTATTTCGAGTTTTAATGTGTATACAGTATCACCAGTTTGGAGTGTATATGTAACAATAGTAATAGTAACTAGTAATATTAACTATAACGAGAGTTATATAATAATATATATTCTGTAAATGTTCACAAGTTTGAGACAAAAATATGCATATTCGTATATACACATATAACATGTGTTTTCATTCCAATTTGACAGGATTCTTTTGAGGAAATCAATTACGAAGAATATCCTGTCCTGCTTGACGGATACTCAATAGAAAAAAAAGATATCAACTATTATTAAGAAACCAAAATCCATTTCCTGATGAATATGAAGATGATAGAGAGTTGAAGAATTTGTAAAAATTAACATTAAAATTAACTGACAAATGACCATTATAATATGATTATACAAATATAAGAGTGACCAAGTTTAGGAATTTGGAAATAAAAAATATACTTCTTCTTCTACTACTGCTACTACTACTACCACTACTACCATCATCATCAACATAATAAATCTTATGATGAAATGAATTAATGAGAAATTCTGGAATAAGCATAAATATTATTTAATTTAAAAAGTATATAATAATAATAATAATTATTATTATATATGTATATTTATTTTTAGTTGTTTTTCTTGGTTTATCTATGCTGCCTCGTCCACATTCCTAAAGAAACCATGACTATGTATTCGTATTATTATTATTATTATTTATTTTGTAGAATGGTTTCAAACAATAGTTATTACTATTATATGTACTGATCCAATATACAAAAATAGTAAGTATAGATATATGTATCTAGAAAAAAATTATAGAAATGATGTAATAAACATAAATAATATACACATTTATTTATTTTTAATTTTTACTTTCATTTGCTACATATAAGTATACATATATATATATATATACATATACATTATTCATTGGAATATATTACAAATAAAAAAAAAATATTTCAACACATTTACTAAACCATGTAAAATTTTAGACTGTAGGATCTCTAGAGGAGAAAATATATGTGCACAGAAAATATATTATATAGTATATAATATTATAGGTTACATATTAAATATCGGACTGGAGAATTTCACTCATAATATTTTGACAGCTCCACAAATCGTAAAATATACACATGCATTTCAATCTAGTCAAGAGTCATCCTTGTCAGTATACACTCTATTGAAAATTCAAGAAAGGGGTGTAAAACCAAAAATATGCTCGAGTGACAATTTACCAATTCGTGAACAATAATCCATATAGAAAATAAAGTTTATACTAATAATAAAAATAAGAGTAAAGCATTAGAAAATACAACAAAACACATAATAATAACAATAGTCTATATAGATATAGATATATATATATAAACAGTAAAACAAAATTATCATTACATATTACATTTAAAAGTTTTAGAATCATTGTGTATTGATACAATATGACTTCGACATTTGATCGTACTCCTACGAACATTATTGTAATCAGAAAAAAAAATCAATATAATATAATAATAACATGTATATATTTCATTTAATCTTTTATTTTAACATAATCATTCATTCTATTTTATTTTTATCTTATAGCAAAGTATTGCCGACATCATTTCATGTCACGGAAAATTGCAAAAGTTAAAACTGCGAGACCAGGCTACAAAATTCCTCATTTCTCACGTAAACTATTGTTATTTGTGTATAATATAATTATATCATATAATGTATATGCATTTTAAACTAATTAATTATTATATTTATTCTAAAAAAATAGTTGGAAATGATCTTTAATGGGGATAACCTGGAGTCATATCAAGGAGATAAAACAGTAGTGAGCATTATATAATACATATACGTACATATAATAATATATTTTACATTGTAATTCAAAAAAAAAAACGTACAATAGATAATAATAACAATAGTTATATTGATTTCTTTTTCTTTTATGTATATAGTCAGATGTAAAGACTGTTTATGGAGCATATACAATGTTGTGCAGGTGGGACCAAGAGAATTCCATGGAGACTCTTTTATCCAACGTAATACACTATCACATATTATACAAATTATAAAAAATTGTGAATGTGAAATATGAAAACACTTGAAAAATTAATGTTATATTTTCTAGTTAAATGAAATTATGGAAAACTATCATAAATCTACTCCAGTAGTAGTGGAACAAGTTGAAGCATCAGTTCCAATTCAAATAGCACCTGTGATAATCCAACAAAGCTCTAACAATTCAAATGCTCCACTCAGTTCAACTACAACCACGACTCGTAATATAACTCCTTACGTTTGTGGTATATGTAGTAAATCTTTTGTCTCTTATGGTAATCCGGAAACAAATAATAATAATAATAATTACACGTTCATATATCATGAAAAAAAAAACAAAATGAAGGGAAAAAAAAGAGAAAAACATGTTATTTTTGTTTTGATTTGTTATAGAAGGTATACATTTTCACATGAAAAGGAACCATAGTAAGTACATATACATGTATATTATGCACTATACTATTCCTTTACCTAATCAAATTCATTCATAAGTATTTAACCTATGTTTTAATTATTATATTCTCAGAAGCAAATATTGAATTGAACAACCTGAAATATGAAATGTCGATTTCAAATTTTTCTGATATGGATAGTGATGATAGTGATTCAATAGAAGTGGATTCATCAATGACAGACAATGAAGTGAGACGTCGTTATTATTGTCCAAAGTCTGGATGCAATTTGTCTTTTCATTTTAGACGTAAGTACTGGTACATACTTATTTATATAATATTATTATAGAATTTATGGAAAAAAAAAATTAATTCACATTTTCAAAATATTGTCGTTTCCTTTCTTTTTTTCTTCTTTACTATGTCAAAGGATCTTGGCGTAATCACAAAAAAATCCACAAATGAAACAACTGATTTAAATAATCTCAACTTGTAGCTTATTTGTTAGAAACTTTAATATATTATACTATAATATACAAAGTCAAAATCACACAAAGTGCCAAATTATTTGAAAAAAAATATATAGATAAACTCAATCATTTTTACAAATTACATTAACTATTGATCACGATTGATAATATACAATTTACAAATGAATAATATTTATTATTGTTGGTTTGTCGTTTTTTTTTGTTCTTCTGTATACCATTATATAACCTTTTTAAAAATAAAAATGGGTCAACAGTATAATATATGGTATAAAATATGTACATAATATATATTCACGACCATCTTTAATCAATAAAATATATAATATACGTATAAACTATAATGATTTCCGTAACTTTATTCAATGTAAAAAGTACAGTTTGTTATGAATCATTCTTTTCTTTTCTCGTTTACTCTCTAATTCATTCTCATTGTAGTCCTATGCATAAATAACTTTTTTTTTAATGAAATAATAACAATAATAATAATCACCATTACCGTTAATAGTATTACACATTAACAATATACATATTATGACTCCCACTGTTTTGTCACAAGGCTCAAGACTCCAGTTTATAGCATCTAGTCACAACAGGGAAAATAGGAGAATGTGAAGGAAAAATTCAACAGAATTTAGTACATATTATACTTATGCATGTACATAAGGAATTGTACGTGTAAACTTTAGTCTACAGAATCCATAGAATCCAGAATCTGAATGCTTTAAAGTTAATATTTTTGGTTTCCTGTACTACATTCTCCAGTCTTTAGTATAATGTTATGTTCTGTTGTATCTTGTTTCAACTTTTACTACCAATGTAACAAGAAGAAATGAATCTGTATGTATTTTGCATGTAAATGGATGTATCTCGTCTTGAACTTTTTTTTTTCTCCTTCTGGCTTCTATCAAATGCGGAAAGGTGAAAGGTCGACGATGAAATGAGAAGAAAAAAGTAGAATACAGGGTAACAGACATTATACATTAGACGTTAGATATTCTCTAATTGTAAACTGTATAAAATTAAAATTTGAATAATTATCAGATAAGAGAATCTAGCATCCAACATCCTCGTATACATAAGTACTCTACACCATTGTCTATCATCTGTCCCAGCCCTTACCTCTTCAATTGACTGGCTTTCAACCTAATCTTGATATGAACTCGGTTCACTAGAAACTTTCTATTCCAAATTCCAAATTTCAAGCTATGGTTTCTAGAATCTATGTATATTATAGATTCTAAATTCTATATATTATGACAGACGTTCCACATTCCACATTCGTCATTGCAGTCTCTACATGTGAACCTTCTGACTCTTGACTTTTGGCTGAGAGTTAAAGTTCAAAGAAACTCCTCTTTAATCATGAAACTATGTGTGATGTGACGTAGAGCTCTATAATTCCTTTGCATTGCTCATTTGTCTAAAGCATGAATAGTCAATATATGTATAATACACATCTACCTTTACAGTGTGTAGTACATAGTATACTGTTGATACCTGGACTAAGATTTTTAGTAAATTCGTCCGTTGACCGGAGAATGAAAGAAAAACAAATACACATAATCAACTGGAAAATGATACACAAGAGAGACTCAAAACTCAAAGTACTGATCACTCCTTGAAAAAAATGAGGATATGCAGGAATCAAGTATACATAATGCAACTAATGCCGTGTAATCTTATTCCAATGCCTCGACTTATTTCCTTATCCACTCACTGTTGATTTATTTAGATACTCGTTTCTGATTCATTTGTTTTTCCTTTCCTCCTCTTTGGACATAGAATATGATTGAATAATTATAAAGCATTATTGTGACATTTTTTTCTATAATGCCTGGCATTCTTGGCCGTTCTTTTTTATATATTATCCTTTAACCAAACCTTGCCTTTTAGAATTCCATCTAATGAATGACGAATATTTGTATTTTATCTGGTCATAACTCAGTTTGATATTGAGTTCATTAAACTTTGTCGCATAAATCCTATAACATCCAAATGAAAACGGGACTAATAATCACATTATTTTTATGGTAGATACACGGGTAAAAAAATTGATCACTGTGTGTATTACATGCTCAAGCGAGTATTATTTATTATGTATTACAAATGCCATACAAAGGAAAAAATTTACAACAAGCTTAAATGGACTAAATGTATATAAATTATAAAATACAAAAAGGTTAATATTCGTGCATATATATATATATAATTTATTATTCATTATACTATATATTATTCCATGATGATTTAAATGAATATTCTATAACCACACGAAAAGAAGAAGAATAGAGAATATAGTATTATATGCAAGGTAATCATTTATTTTAAGCAATATATATATATAATACTTAAAATGTACAAGACGTATAATATAAATATATTACTACTCGATTTTGGAAAATATCACATGATTTTACAATCAAGTCACAAATGAACGTAATGCTCATGATACATGTATAATATCATATAGTCAAATCAAATAAAAAAAAGTACTAATCATCAATGCAATCCTCATCATGAATCATAAAACATAAAAAAATACATCAACATCATTAAATTTAGACATTACGACGCAGTAATAAATATTCACAACGATTATATCAAAATATGTACTCAGCTACTTAAATTTAACACTGTTCTCATACGAATATGTAATATAATATACATTCTATAGCGTAAGCGAACATGTAATGGCAAGGGGAAAATGTAAATATACTATGTCATGTAAAGTCATCATGTAAATTTCATTATATTGTGTATATCTCATTTAACAGAGTGTACATTTTATGTTTTATTTCTCACTTCCTCTAATATATACAAACAAAAACGGAATTTGAAATTTGAAGTGAACATATTTAGTATGATTCATGATATTATACATACATATTCACAAATAAAATACTAAAATAATTACATAATGAGTGCAGAAATTCATCACTCCATACTCTTTACACAACATAATAATGAACAGATAAAAGTAAAAAAATATACTGGCTGACTATTGTATTAAGTATCACCACCATCATCAAAATCTTCAAAGTGTACATTAAATAAATATATTATATTATATGTCTTGAGAAATTTACAAAACGTGTAATAAAAAAATGTATTATGCTTATGTATACAAAATTGATTATGTACGTCGTATCACAATGTATATAACAAACCATTGTGCATAAACTTACAACAAACTGATGATTATAATAATAATAATTATTATGAACATATAAAAGCCCATTAAAAAAGTATATATTACATTTTTTCATTGGAAGAGTTGATCTCAATCATATTACATACATGTTGTTAAAACTTGAGATCGTATAAAGACAATATGCATATGATTCACAATTTACAAGCAACATGACAATATTATGAAACAGAGAGAGAGAGAGAGAGCCTAAAAGTCGTATTTTATACGTAGTATACAAACAGAATTAGCTCACATAGAGAGAGTGAGAGAGAGAGAGAAAGAGAAAGAAAGAAAGGGTATTATATATATAAAATATACTTTCCTATTCATCTGATTGTATCAGACCTCAGTTGGTGTCATCCTACAAAAGTGAGAAAAGTGAATTATTTTTCTTCATAATTTGGGTCTGATTTCATATGTGTGTGTGTGTGTGTGTACGTGTGGACATTTACTGGTAAGTTTTATCTTATATCTATATTATATTTTCAGAATATAATATAACTCCAAAATTTCCATAGTCTACATTTTGGTTGTTTTTATTTCATGTTTAATTTTAACTTGTAATTAATAATTTTTGTGAATGTTTTTTCTTCTTATCCTTTCCTTCAAAAATTGTAATTTAGTTTCGAAGAAGATGGCCCAAGCCCCCAAATTATTCTCAGAATCGTGTACAGTCACAAATGAAGATCGCGATGACGTACAAACCGTACCAACATGGAATCCAAACTCAAAGGGAAATCAAAAGAAAATTGACAATCAATCTCCAATGCAAAAAGATCAAGCTCAGCCAAAATCATCTCCAAATGTAACGGTCAACCATTCCAATCAAAATCATTCTTTACCATCCAATCCTACTACAATTGATGCTTCTGGCCAGCCTGCTGTTATGCATCAGCTGTCACTTACTACAAAAAGATCATATGCTGAAATTGAAAAAGGGACTTTACCAACTTTAAATCCTCCCGAGTTTCCTCAATTGGATTTGTCAAATCCAATCCCAAAAGTTTTTAAAAGTGTTACTGTAAAACCAGTGGAAAATCAAAAAAATTCAGTATTGCTTATACCCGGTCAAGTGCTGACTCAACTAGATAAAAGGGTTGAAATTCTAGAATTGTTGAAAAAACAAGCTCTGCCATTTCCATTTCCAACATCACAAAAATTTCAACCAATCCTAATTCAAGTGGAAACAATCACAATAGTCCTACCATTAAAGAAGATGAACAGTTTTCATATCCTCTGTAATAGGATAGTAAAGGAACAAAAAGTCCAAAACGCACTCTTTAACCAACTCGTAAAAGTTGCAGACATTGATCCAAAGTCTACAGATTTCAAAAAAAGCCTGGATAAAGTCCTTGAGAGTCTATTCATTTCCGACATCTGGAAGGAGTTGATTTGGAATAGACCGAGTAGTAGTAAACCCCAATTCCAATGGTCTCCAATACAGTGCATTATAAATCATAGCATCAAGTTTCATCACAGAGAAACAAAAACAGAAGAAATTGAAGATGCTATCGAAAATTGGATGAAAATGAATGCAGAATAATCCATAATCCACATGAAAATTTAAGAATTTTTTGTTCCTTTTGTAACAACGTATTTTCTTATCACAGTTTAAAATAATATAAAAAATTAAACTTTATAAATAAGTTATACTATTGCCAATATCCATTTCAAAAGAATAATACTTTCACATATCTGTTGAAAGAAAATAGAGAGAAAAAAAAATTCCAAATAATCACGATCATTTTATATTTTATAGTCGATCAACCGTTCGTATTTTCCTTGAATTTTTATTATTATTTACGCCACATATAATAATATATGTCATTTCATGTTAAACATTTCAAGTTTATATTGACTCCATATTTAAGTATTAAGATCCATATTAGATAATCGGGCATATATATATAAAAAGTACAAAGACGTGAAAATTCAAGAAAAAATAAAATTAGATGAAATTTTATAGATATTTTATATTTTAATGTTAGACGCAAAGAAGCATGAACCATGAATTTATCAATCATAATGGATCTATAATTTACTTTGACATAAAAAAATCTTACAAAAAATCAGACGAGTCTTTCTCTTTGCTTCTGTGTTTTATTTTTCATGACAGGGAAAGGTATAAGGAGGTATTAATAACTATAACACAAACAGGAAACATGAATCAGAAAGGAAAGGAGAAAAATTACAGATGTGCAAATAAAAATTTACGTACATTTCACAGAGTGAAAAAGTTGAAAAGGGTATATTGTGTCTCATTAGTGTAATCTTACTTCATAATTAATAATAATATTTAAATTATGAGCATAAAGACAATAGAAAATAAGACAATGAGTATCATCTTCATCAAAAATTGTGAAACATAAGCATATATTAAACCAATGTTCCTAAATCATATGACGTTGATAATTATTTGCAAATTTCATTAATTTGAATAACATAGTAAATTCTACAAAATATTACATATATAATAAGTAAACGCACTCAGTAGAGACACATGATACATATTATATACTCAAGCACATAATTTATAGTTTATCTTGTTGTAGTACAATGTGTAATACATACATACATAAGTTCAAATTACATAAAATTCTTTTAAGAGAAACTGAGAAATTGCATATGAAATAAATGATATATACACACATTACTTGTTTCATATTCATTTTACAGTCATGTCTTAATTACGTATCTCTTTCTCGTTCTCTTTTTTAAATGGTGTACTCTTTCCTTTCAATTGGATGGTCAAAGTCCCATGTATTTATTTCAAATACAAAGACTTGGATGTTGAATCTAATTTTTTAATGTGCTTCCAATTAAACTCGGAATTCGGAGCTATTCGCTCCTCCTCATCAACTCAAATCCCGTTTCTTGGACTTTCCTGGATCTTTTTGTTCCAAGTGTTCAAATGCAAAATATCTGGTACTCTTCAACCAAATACGGAAATGGTTAATCAAAATGCAAACAAAAATCTCGTGTTGTCCGAATTTCGCATAGTTCTGCACTTGATTCTCGTAGAAAACCCCCAGTGATGAAATGTATAGGACCAAATGAAAGAAATTTGTTTCTTTTTGCCAATGACCAGATGATGTGCATCTCATGTTTCACAAAGGAGCAACTTGCAGTTTTCTGCAAGTTTTCTTCTCTTTCTCGGGTTCTCCGTCTTCTTGATTCTAAAAACCGGAGTAAAATCTAATGGAAATCCTCCCATTAGAAAACCATTCAGAGTTTTTGTATAGCCCGAGACATGAGAAAGGACATGCATATTGAATGAGCAAGTACAGAGGAGGAAGCTTGTTTAAAAAGAGGAAGAGGAAGAATTCATATTCCTGCTCCATAAATTGTTTAGCGGAGATGGGAAAAAAGTAGGATGTGGAATGTGAACGTCTCTTTTTATGATGTGTAGCTGGCGTAAGTGACCATCAAAAAATACGAGCATCAACCACTTTTCACTCCACTCTTTTTTCTCGACTCGGTGTGAGGGAATTTGTCACTGCAGGAGAAAAAAAACGTACAGGATATAAATCATCTGTTGGGCTCCTTCCTCAACGCTGAATCCTTGACAATGCAAGTCTCAATTGTAGGATTGAGGAAAGAGGACAGGATTTTTCCCGTGTTCTTTTATTGTATCGGTGGAGGGGAAAGATGGGGAATGTGATGTAGACTGTACTTTGTACTTTGTACATTTTAGTATAATATTATATTATAAGTATTATATTGTAGCAGAGCAGAGAGGATGCGATACTCATAAATGTACTACAAAAGCAAGTTGGATGGAGATGTAATAAAAATGTCTCCAGATTT
>JABASP010002540.1:0-19374 GCA_019776565.1 Sminthurinus signatus | reverse complement strand
GTTCATTTTGTTTTTGATTTACTATAGTCTGCATAATGAGTTTTTCTATCTTTTGTATTTTGTGTGATGTATCTTATTCTTAGAATAATTCTGTAAGTGAACCGGTAAATAAAAAGATTGCACAAGTTACAGAAGAAAGTAATTCATCATCATCATCTGGAGGAAATAAAGTTACAGCAGGTGAAGATGCAGAGTCTTCAACAGAATTAAGTAAGCTATAACATTATTAATTATTATATATATTTGATTTTTAGTTGGTATCGAAATTGAAAGTTTATAAATAAACTTTGTGTAAAAGTAAATTGAGTTTGTGTAATTGTTTCTTTATATAAAAAAATAATGAAGATTCCAATGAAGTCAAAATTAAAAATGAAAAAGACGATGCTAAAGATACAGAAAATAATCATGATGAAGAAGAAGAAAATGATACTTCGACTAATGAGCCCAGACCAGGTATTATTATTGTTATATATTTTTGAGAGTGAACTTAAATACAATTTATGTAAATCCAGTTTTGTTACAGATACAAAAGCCAACTATAATAAAGCACAGTGTTTGAATATTGTGTGTATTTGTTATGTATATGTACATGAATGTACTAATGTATTTTGTGTTTTCTGTATTCGTTAGGTTCATCAAATGAAGAAACAGTGAGGGATGAAGAAAAAACAACTAGTAATCAAGATGATCAGAATTATGAGAGCGGAAGTGACGTAAGCTCATCTGATGATGATGATGAGCATAGTCAAATATCCAATCCATCCTTGAGCTCAGCCTCATTTGGAAGTGAAAGCGGTAAAATAAAAATACGCATTACGTATATCTAAAATTTCAAATTAATTAGAGCATGATTGTTAATTAGACTTGGTTTTATTTATACTTTGTTGTCAATTAATTTTTTCAATAGCAACAAGAGACAGTCCAACTCATTCTGATAAAAAGGGGTCATCACCTGCTCCAGGTTAGTAAAAAAAATGAATAACAAGAATTACTATAGATTATATACTCATCTTTTTACTGACGTGAAATATACATAAAATGTTTTAAAATAATTCTTCATTCATGGAATATTATTTCAATTTTTAGGAAGCGATAAACAACAAAAACAACAAAAGAAAGGTATTTAAATAGAACAAAGAGACGTATAATGTATAAGAATTATATGAGTATAAAATATCATGCAATTTTTATAAAAATGTAATATCATTCTTGATACAAAAATTAATAAGAGTTTTACATTTTCAAATGATTTTTCAGAATATGCTGCTCGTTTAAGTTATATTCTTCGAGATGCAAGATTCTTTTTAATGAAGAGTAATAATGGTGAGAATGTAAACTTGTCAAAACAAAAGGGTGTATGGGCTACTCCACCTGCAAATGAATCAAAAATAAATCAAGCCCTAAAAGAGGCAAGGAACGTTTTGCTCATTTTCTCGGTTAAAGAAAGTGGTAAATTTTCAGGATTTGCTAGATTAGCCTCTGAATCAAATAGAAGCGGGTGAGTTATTTAGTTTAAAACGATTATCATTGTTATTATGTTACAAAATTCAACGAAATTTATTTTCTTTATGTGCAGTAGACCTATACCTACTACAATTTATCATTACAAAACCTTCATTCGTGGTTTTCATATTTTATAATGTATTTGTTTTTTTATTTTACGATTTTTTTTTTATTTTTAGAAATCAATCTGTGAATTGGATTTTACCACCGGGGTTAAGTCAAAGGGCTCTAGGGGGTACATTTCAAATTGACTGGATCTCAAAGTATGTAGCAAAAAATAAAATAAATAATATTTTTGTTCCTTTTTGGGATTTTTTTTGTGGTGTAAAATGACATGAGAAATTTATTTGTTGTAAAAATAGGTTTGCAAAACTCATAAATATTTAGAGTTTATAAAAATTTGATAAATTAAATGTTGGTATTTCTATTTGTTTTGTGTTTTTATTTTTATGACATACATAGAAATGATGTGTTATTTAACAAGACTCAGCATTTATTTAACCCTTGGAATGAAGGAAAACCAGTAAAGATAGGACGAGATGGACAGGTATTTAATTTAAATATTATTATGTTCTTGTACTATTAACTGTTAACATAGTATTGTATTATTGATTTTAATATCACTTTGACGCTCATTTTTTTAAAAAGGTATTACAATTTATTTCTTATTAATGTGTCTAATTCCATTTTTTTCTATTCTTTTGTTTTTTGTGTATGTTCAAAATGTACATTTCATATTTATAGGAAATTGAACCTCATGTTGCTTCCGAATTGTGTAAATTATTTCCAATGGATACCAATACGGATTGGCCGGATATACTCAAAAGGAGTAAAGAAGCAGCAAAGAAAGTAACTCATGCAAAAGTGACTGCTCCACTAGGTGCAAGTTCTTCATCATCAGCGCCTCGTGGGCGAGGTGGATATGACTCCACATCAAGAGGACGTTTTTCAAATATGTATCGAAACGGTCGGAACAATTTCTCCACAGATTTTGGGAGGTATATAAGTGTTGGACTCTTTTTTCAATCAATAATGATGATAATAAGAATAATAATAATAATGACAACATCAGTGAGTGATAAAATGGAACAATTGTTATATGAACTTGCACTATTACTTCTTCTTATTTCTCCTGTTGTTATCCTTAAATCCTTACTTAGTACTGTCCCCTCATTAACATGTTTATTCCTTAAAAACCTAGAAATATATTTTGAGCAGTGGAGCAAGAAAAAGTGTTTGGATAATAATAATTATAATAATAATAATCATCACCATCTTCGTCGTGTTGGACTTTTTAATAATTATCTTTTTATTCTTCCTACTTGAAGAAAAAAGTTTATACAATCTTGTATGCTAAAAATATATATATATCTAGTTGAGGACTACAAGCAAGAGTCATCAATTTGATTTATTATTGTTGTGGTGGTTTGAGGAATGAACTTTTTTTCATGGTCAGCAAAACAAATGAATACAGGATAGAATCCAAAAGTAGAGCCATAGGCAAAAATTGTGAAGGACTCGATATACACATATACATATATATTTGATTCCTTATATTGGTGATCAGTTTGAGGTTGCAGAAAAGTGTAAAAAGAATATATATATGGATATACAGGAGGAAGGAAGGAAAGAAAAGGATATAATATCTTCATTACTTGTGGTTTAAAAATTGGTCATCATCATTCACACAAATCATCATCATGTTTCGAAGCTTATTCCATTTTTATTATTGATTTGGATGAATTTTCGTGGACAATATTGTCAGTGAAATCAGTTTTGTTTTTTACTACCATTTTACTATAACGGCAGAATATATATACCTATTATATATAATATAATAGTTATCATCAGCAACAGTTTCTTCTATCATCTTACAAACAAACCGAAAGTACCATCATCGTATATAAAAATAATAATAATATATATATACATATATTATAATATAAATTCCAGTGAGATATGTGTTTGTTGAAAAAAATTCAAGAATGAATGAAGGAAAAAATGTATTGATTTATTATTATATGGAGCTATATTATATTCCATTCCTCCATGAGATAATCAATGCAATAATATGGTATATATATACATATATCCGAATACAAATTTTTTCTATAATGGACTGAAATGACAAAAACGAGTTAACTCTCGACCTGTTGTTATCCATAGCGCGATTCTTAATTACTCGCTGGTGTATCGCTGGTGGACTTTTGAAATCTTGTGTTTGTATTCTCCTGCGTTTGAACTATTCACTGTTTATTGGCATGAAACATTGTGTGTGTGTGTGTGCTTCGTTGAAGCAGCTGAAGTCCCATCAATGTAGGTTAGTCGTTTTATTTCTTTTTAAAAAATACCAAAAACAAACAAAAAAAACTTCATGGTTTCTCCAGGAAAATCCCTTTATATGGCTTGGAAGCCTCCCTATTGGTACAACGTAATATTACGGATTATGTAATATTGAAGTTAAGGGTTATAGAAATTTAAATATGACATTATTACTACATATATTTTCTTTTTGTCATTTTTAACCAAAAAATGGAATATTTTTTATTTATATTTTTTTGAACCATTTTTTTTTCTCTTTGTGTGTATTACGTTACACTAATATATTATTTTATTTTATATTATTGATGGATAAAAAATGATATCTCAAAACAGACAAGTCTCATTAGTTTACCATAACGGGAACATTGACAGTTTTGAGCGATCCATCTAAAAATTGAGCATTAGGTGCGTTCAAAAATCCTGTTTATTAAAAAAACAAGTTTTTTTTTAATAACTACATCAGATTTTACAGATATTATTATGATAAATTTAAACCTTAGTACTTTTAGTTCCATTTTGTATATAATAATGTATGTACTAATATTTATTTTTTATTTTGATTTGAAGTAAACTTTCTTTTTACAGTCTCAGTATAGAGTAGTCTGTCTTTTTCGTACAGTACTCATAATATAAAATAACATCAAAAATACGGTAAGATAGCATATCAGGAAGCTACTATATGTTTTTCATAAAAAGCAATTGAATCAATCAATTGAAAATTCATAAACCACAATACAGTAAATACAAAATAAAATAATAATAATAATACAGGATTGAATTGATGTTGTTTATATAACGCTCATCATCATTTTGGTCTTCAATGGTAATAGGTACCATATATATAGTGTGACTAGAAAGTTTTTCTTTAGTGGAAAATATAATAAGTGCTTCCATTGAAAGGATTCGTAACAGTGAACGTTTACAAATCAATTTTCATTGTAAATATAGATATTTTTAAGTCAAGTGTCAATATCTCAAGTGTCGAGAGAGATGTGCAACCTTGTTTAACAGTAAAAATTAAATTGATTACTGATGAAAACATAGATGAACAACGTTTTCCAATTACACAAGAACAGTAGTTCTTCACAATACATTTTAATGAAATGTGTAAACGTTCCGTAATTTGTTTATTAATGTAAAATGAAATTTCAAAGATTGAAAATGTTTTTATTCGTATACAAAATATAAACTAATCTCTAATACATCATATTGTTGCATTTTCTTTTTAAATGAAATAGGGGCATTAGAAGGCGTTTTAATGATGACAGCTATGCTCAAAGGGCAAAACGAAGTCGAGGTTCGGAAAAAATTAAACATTTTACCTTATTTATATTTCTTGATTATAAAAAGCTTTAAATTATATAAATTTTTATGGAATTATGTTGTGAAACTTCAATGGAAACTGTAATTAAATCATTTTAGGATCTTATGATTACCAATATAAAGGAGCGTATGGTGATAGGGCAAATGATATGAATTCTAACCACCGATTTGCTCGTGAAAGAGGCTACACTACTACACGTAAAGTAAGTAAAAAAATCTATTTTATTCTCATGTCCTATGTATCTGTTGTTGGTGTCAGTTAATTTGACTACGTATTTATTTATTTTTATTGAGTTTACATGATTACTTATGTAGATATGAAAAGTTTTGATAATGTGGATTCATCTAACCCCTATTATAGCCAACTTCTCATATTTATCCGGATTACGTCGTGCGTGACTATCATCATCAACGTCCACCACCTCCTCTACCACCTTTGTCTTATCCTCCTCCGCCCCCTTTTGATAATCTACCTCCACCACCCCGTTATTATGACGGACCACCGTTACCAGAATTCCCTATTGGACGAGGCGCCGCATTAAGTCGAGATCGTCGATCTGCAAGTCCGGTAAATTTCCTTCTTTGGTTTTTCCTTATGTTTGTTTGTTTATGGAAAAGAAAAATGTATTTACAAAATATTTGGATAAAAGGAAAATCTTTTGGGTATATATATATATATTCTGTATTATTAATCATTCATATACTTTTCAATATTTTGTAAGTAATTTCCTTTGTTTGATTTCTTTGCAGTATGAAAAATCAGTTACAGAGTTTCTCCGTAGAACTGGAGATCGTCGAGAGAGAGAAAGAGGAAGAGAGCGAGAGAGGGAACGGGAGAGAGAACGAAAGAGTTACTCTAGGAGATAAACTAGTTTGATTCCATGATGATTAACATTTTTATTAATATGTATATATCAAAAATCAAAAATAATCTTTATCAGTGATTATTATATTATATTGTTAGAAATGTACTACATATTTTAGGTATTATGTAGATTTTTTTAAAACAAATCATGTCTTTACGTTTTTCGTTCTGTTTCTTCCTTTAATTTGTTTTGTAGTAGATAATGTTTCTCATTGTATTTTTAATAGAGTGCTATATTGGCCTAAGAGATTTTAAAACCACACAGCTCTACTAATCATTATATACATGTAGATAGAGTTTTTTTATAGCAAACGAAAATAACATTTTGAAAAAAAAAACTTTTTTGTTTTGAAGTTTTGAATATTTTGTTGTCAATGTATTTTACCACTATTTTTAGCAAGAATTCTCAAGTTTACACTTTATAAAAGTATACATTGTACACAATGCGTTTTTTTTTACAAAAAAATGAAACATGTATTTAAAACAAAGTTGCAGTTTAATATTTTAAATTTGCAGCAAAAAAAAACGTATAATACTGTAGTACGTTGTATAATATATTCCAAGTAGAAACAACTTAACCAAATAAGTATATTGATCCGTATTTATATTATTTATCTAAAAGCATTAAAATGTAGTATTTTTGAAAATATATTGTGTAGTTTTTTCTTAAAATTTGCAATTTTTTTTCAATCTAATGATTATTATTTGGACAATTTCTATTTACAAAAAAAATATCAGAATTAGAAATTTCAGCCAAAAAATCAGTTTAGCATGACATTTAAAAGTGGATTATGGATTGAATATTGAAGCATTTATACAAATTCAAGTAAAAGTATAATGACCGGAGTAAATTTCTCTATAAAACGCTACAAACGTTGAAATTGTTATGAATCATTTGAAAATACAAAATTTTAATGATAATTTCATAGTATAATAATAATAATGTTTTGAATTCAGTGGTTTAATGTTCCTCGTTATCATTATTGTTCATAATATTTAAACATGTAAACCAACATTTACACACACAAATTGTAATATACATGTATAATAATAATATTATATTATACCAAAGTGTTTTTTGCATATATATATTATCAAAAAAGTGCGTTCTTTTTTTTGTTTTGTTTTTTTTTGATGTTTTAGTAATTTAGTAATATAAAATATTGAACCATACAATTACGTACATTAGATTTTAGTAAATTATTGCTAAATAAGTTACAATGTATTTTACCGAAGAATGTAAAAGAAGGAATGACTATAAGCAATGTGTGCTGTTCTGTTGTGGTGAAAGGGCGTTTGCAGTATTTTAAATTTTAAATAAGAGTTAATTAAGTTATTATAATAAATTTAGGTACAATTGATAGTAGAGAAAAAAGTACAGAACAAAATTCAATGTTCAGAATAATAATAATAAAAGTTATGCTTATTATTATTATTATTATTGAAGAACACTTTAATGATGAAAGCTAAAAAATTAAATAAATAATGATAAATATAGTCCATATTCTCTATACACCGTCATATAATTACAAACTATTACAAGACGGAAGAAAATATATTATACGCCTGCTCATAAGGAATCCACAATTAAAATTTGTAATAATTTTTCAATGTATCATTTTTGTGTCCGAGTGTACAATAACAATAAAAACTTAAAAAATTTCTACCGTAAAAAGAAGCACAAATACAAACAATGTATAAATATTTACACGCAAAGGATTATTATTCATATAGTTGTAGTCCATAATATTACGCATATTATATATAGTTTAAATAACCAAATTTCATTCAGTCAGATTCAGAATGTCCTTCAACTTTAATTTTTCGTACATTATTTTTTTAGATGCTGGAGACTGGAGACCGAACTGGATAGTAAAAAATGATATTGTGAATGTGCCTTTTAGAATACGAGCATAAGCGCATGTACTACATGTAGTAAAAAAGCGATCAATACTATATGCATGTCGGAGATTATGTGTTGTACACAAAAGAGAAAGTCTAATAAAGGCGTTGCATTCTCCCTATGTGTACTATATATATAGGTAAAAGACCAGAGAAAGATGTTATACCTCCATTCTCTTTCTGTAGTAGTAAAAGTACTCTTATTCTACAACCAGGCACACACAACACATGTAGATATATAGATGAAGCCCGTGATTCGCTATTAGTTCAAAGAACAGAGACACTGTCAATGTCTATAGTGCAATTTAGTATAAAGATATCAATATCCACATGTAGTCATTGTAGAATAGTAGTGAAGATATCACAACAATATTAATGCTATTTGTTTACTGTGCTATACATATACATATAATTACACAAGTTTGATTTCCTATGCATCATATTTGTTGAGGATAATTTTTTTTCTAGTCAAAGGTTGAAAAATATACTACAAAATGTCACGTATTCTACCTAAACTTAGTGCAATTTCCCAGTTTATTTTTGTAACTGTATCATTGTCCGTGTTTATTTCAATTGAAATTGAATGTAGTAGACCAAGAAAATTAGAAGCTAGTCCTTGTAATCCGGTAAGTAATTAGAAATATTTTAACTGGAAATGTTATAAAATCGTACAATATTTACATTATATAATTTATATTCTTGCACCTCTCAATGTTTTAGACCCTTTTCTTCAATATGCTAAGAAATATCATGAATTCTATGTGATAATATTTTCATACATTTTACACATAAGAATATGTATAACTTTCTGAGCTTTCTTTTAAATATAATTGAAAATAATGAGAGCTCATTTTTTATGTATCATTATCAGTTCAAGCACATATATATAATATATACATAAAGTGCAGTATCAAGTTTTAAGACAATTTTATAGTTTTGAATGATGTTATTTACTTCTAATTTCTATATGCTTTGAATCTATTTTTACACCTGTTTGATTTAAGTAGTCAGTTACAAAAATGAATGGTAGTTCTAAAAAAGTAGAGAAAAGAATTTCTGACTTTCACTACCTTTCTCTGGCAAAGTGAAAGTTGCTTGATGTATATAAATACACTTTATTACTATAAGAAAATTATTATACATAGTTTTTGCAAATATGTATAACATGACAATAATTTCCTTTTTACCAGTCGGACTACCATTATGAGTTTACTGTCTGTGACAGTGGTGGTTCTGCATGGAGAGTAGCTATTCCATCTTTAGAATGTGAGAATGTACTTTCTCCCATTCCACCAAAAAGAAGTGATTGTTATAAATCCTGTGCGGCTGGACAATTTTTAAATTTGACAAACCTTGACTGTGAAAACTGCGAATTAGGTACATATTCCCTTGGAGGTGGTCTCAGATTTGAAGAATGGGATCCTTTACCCCCAGGTACATACTGAATTTTAGTTAAACATATTGATAAATAATTTGATGAAATAGTTTACACATTGAACAGTAATTTAAAAAACGAAAGTAAGAACACTAAAAGTAATAATATGCCATTTGTTTGGATATGTTTTTCCTATGTGTATATATAATTAGGATTTAAAGTGCAAGTTGAAAAATTTCATAGTATTTTTTCAACTATTGGAAGGCAGTACTCAAATGTGAATTGTAGCAAGTAAGTGACACATGGAAAAGAGAAATGAAATTACTTTATACTTTAATTGTACTTGTATTGTATAATCTAGATTCTTAAACCATGAGAAATACTAAATGCTATATATTTATTATATTCATTCAAATAGGTGGGGGTGGAGATCTAGAGGAGGAGATGTATTGTTGAGTCAGGGCGGCCCTTGTGTTTCTACATTAACTTTTACTGCACAATTAGTGAAACCTGGAAGTTTAAAATTCACCTACCAGTATTCTGATGACAGCGTCCTTTTTCAGTTCCAAGTAAAGCACTCTATACTTTCTACTTTACTCTTATTCATAATGTAATACAGCAAGGTACGTCGACTTAGAATTAGTTCTAGTCCACGTAAGTACCTTGATAACGTGTAGATGTTACAGTGTTAATTCAATAATTTTTGGGCTGACAAATTTTACCAAGTTTTTATTACATAATGTTATTTCTATCCATGCAAAAAATAGGCAAATAGTGATCAATGTGAAAGATTGCGAGAAGCTGATGAATCTCGATGGCCACCTTTGACTGGTAAGCTTGACGGAAATATGATACACTTATTACATATTCCATGTGATTTATGGAAGTTTTTTCTCGATTTCTATGTTTGTTGTGTATCTTTTTAAAACACAGTAAAATATTATTATTTTTTCAAATATAGGGGAAGGAATTTGGCGGACTGAAGAAATTCCATTAAGAACGGGATTGAATATTTTCCAGTGGAAAACTATGGGTAATGGGTATAAAGTTTTTTAGTTCTTTTAGCGTAATTTCAATATTCAATACACTGTGTGTTGTGACTTATATTGTGACTTTTTTTCTTTGGTTCAATTATTTTAGGATTGGATAGACGAGATAAATATACAAAACCAGTGCTAATCAAAAAAATTGAAATTGACGGAGTAGGATACACATCATCTTGTAATCCATGTTCTGCAGGGACTTTCTCCAATTCCACAGCATCAAATACATGCTATCAGTGTCCAAAGAATACATATTCAGATCACAAATCTTCCAGTTGTATTCCCTGCTCAACGGAAAAAGAATATGCAGATGTTGGATCTCCTGAATGTAGCCCTCGTCCACCCTGTACTCCCTCAGATTACTATCAAGTTCATACACCTTGCAATGAAAATAATCAAGTAAGATGCGTATATATACACTTATGTATACTTTTCTTATAGAAAATTCAAAAGATATTTTTCAATATCATATATCTGTAAAATGTACCTAAAGTTCTTAATCCACTTCATGTATCGATAAAATGTATAATATATTTTCAATGGATTTAGACAAGAGTCGAGTACAAATGGGTGGAACCTAAAATTTGCTTGGAATCACATCCGAATTCAGTGAAATTACCTCCTCCTGGGTTACCACGAGTTTGTCCGAATTGTAAGTAAAACATAAAGCTTTTGACATGTATACACAGTCAGAAAAAAATAAGTCTTTTTTCTGAAGTTATATTATACATACGTAAAATATCAAATCACCGGTACATACACTTTGTTCCTAACTTTTCATTTTTAAGTACATTATTATATTCTTTGTATTTGTGTAGGTAATCCTGGAACAGAATATAGAGATGGAGAATGTGTCCCTTGTTCACCCAATCAATATTCTGATGGTGCCTTTGCATGTGCAAAATGTCCACCAAATACTGTTGCAGACACGGGACACCATTTAATTCAATGGTACACATGGCCTAAAGGCGTTCACTCCACCTGTATAAGCCCAGAAAGTAAGAAAATAATACTAGAAAAAACATTTTGGAAGATGTTTATTCATTTTCTAATTTCTAAGAAAAAATGTATACTATTAACTAACTAATCTAAACATTTTTATAGATAATGGATGTAATCAGGCACCAGCTTACATATTGAACGGGACATCCGTCATGAGTGGGAACGGTCATGCTGATTGGGTTTACTTAGTCTTAACTCTAACTGTGAATGGATTCAGAGGAAGAGGGGGGATCGTGAATGGTGAATTATTAGAAGTTGGAAGACTAAGTTTTTCCTTTGAAATGAAATGTCTTCATGACTGTGAACTCTTGTTTATGCAGGTAATTTAAATCTTAAATCAACAACGATTTAACTGTAATCCAACACATAATTGATTTAAGTATAACATAATAATATGCCATTCTTGTATTTTATGTATAATGTATTCACAGGGAACAAGTAGTAAAAACGCGAGTGTGATTCAGAGATGGGTCGGTTCAACAAGGAGACAAATATTTACTCATAATGTGGTTAGGAATGATACTTACAGTTATAGTTGGGCTTTTCAAAAATTAGCATGGGAATCTGCAAATTCGGATGGTATGTTACGGGAGGACAATCAGGACTCTGTATGGTCTAGAGGAGGAGATGGATCATGGGGAGGGGATAGTGATAATGTAGTAAGGATATTCAATATCAATGTTACCAATAGTATTGATGGTGGTGGAACCAAATGTGTAGAATGTCGAGATGGTCTAGTATATTCTTCAAATGGAGAACAAGGAGCCTGTGTAACTTGTCAACCGGGGCATTATAGAGCAGACAATCAATTACCAAAGTAAAACACAATACTTTTATTATGCTATTTTAGTACTTTTCTTTTTTTTGTTCTCTTGTTGTTAACTACATATGTATATACATTTAAATTCACGGAATATTATCATTATTTTTTTACAGAGAAAATGCAACTAATAAAACCATTGGTGCCAACGCACTTTTAAATAACCAGTATACAAGCTCCCCTTCCACTACTTGTCAACCATGTCCACCTGGAACCGTTTCAGTGGACCCCTTTGCTAGGAATGCAAATTCATGTAAACCTTGTGGTTCAGGTTTAATCAGTAAAGACGGTCTAACATGTACAACTGACTGTGTAGTTCATCTTCATCATAGGACATACGACTTGAGACCTTTGAAAGGGTATGTTTTCTATCTAAAATACCAAAACGTTTATTCTTACTCATGAAAGTTCTTACTAATATACATACTATAAGTTATAAGTACATTGTAGTTGCTACCTTCATTACAAATGATAATAGAATGATATCTTCAAACCGTTATAATTACATCATTTACACATTTATATACAGATTTCACATGGTACGAGGGAACAGTCTTTTTACAGCAAGTGGAACTCAATATTTTCACATGTTTAACATCAGTTTCTGTGCAGAGCAGAATGCTGCTTGTTATAAAAATGTTTCCCTTCAACGTGGATACGAAAGTCAAAATACTAAAGTTGAAGCTCTCATCTGTCAAAGTACTGTTTTCCCTCCAACTGTTTCTTCTTCAGTTGAGGCAGCAGATTCTTATATTGGTCAACAAGTTGGTGGGTTTTCCCAAATTTTGTCAAAACCTCTTTCAACTCATGCATCCTCACTTGGGGATCATCTGATTGGAATTAGTCATTTACCAAAAATAAAAGGAGTTTCCATTGAAGAAAATTTAAAGGACATGAATAATCATCCACAACAATTTCATTTTTTCTACTCAACTCCCGAGTATGTCAAATTTCAAATATCACTGTTAAAATTCTATTCATCATTCATTGAGTTTGATTATTACGTAATGTATGATGTATGTATACAAAACGGCTAGTGTGTGTGTAATATTATGCAAATGTTTTCACACTAATTATTTATTTATTTCAGACCAACAATAGCATGTCCAAAAGGGAGATCTACTACAATCACATTCAGATGCAGACTGCAAACAAATGCTTGGACTTTAGGTAGTGTTGATAATACTAGAGATAATGATCGTGGAACTTCACAAAGTGAAATTCGAGCACCAGAAAAATGTCCTGGTAAGTTACAAAACTCCTTTTACTATTCTTATTTTTATTCAGAGTGATATACGAAAGACTAAAAATTTCCCATAAATAAGTACGTATTCATGTGTTACAATATTATGAATCGTTTAATCTATAGATGCTACTTGTGACGGTTGTAATTTCCATTTTATTTGGGAAACACAATATGCTTGTCATCTATGTACCGAAGCTGAACTCAAGTACTATTTAATATAATTTACTTGTATCTATTCATTTAAATGTACTCTACTCCTAATATTCATTTTGTATTTTACACCTTAGTATGGATTTAAACAAACTATAATGATAATCCTATTTTTTTATTGATATGTAGAATTGTTAAAGGAGAGTGTAAAGATGGTCAGCAAGAAATTCACTATTTACCTTCCGAGTTTTCTCAGTGCCTCTTAAAACATAACACATCATGGCCAACAAGCCAAACATGCAAAACTCATTTACCTGTACTTGTTGAGGTATGTGTGTATATAATATAATATTATACAATATACTAAATGCTTATAACTTATAAA
This sequence comes from Sminthurinus signatus, assembly GCA_019776565.1. NCBI lineage: Eukaryota > Metazoa > Arthropoda > Collembola > Symphypleona > Katiannidae > Sminthurinus > Sminthurinus signatus. Next base: position 5,438 of record JABASP010002540.1, on the reverse strand, counting down.
TGACCCTTACTATGTGTATGAATTATAACCATGTTGTATACTGTAGGATCACTTTCACAGTTGACAAAATATGTATGTTACTAGTTACTAATAACATGTACCTAAAATATTTAAATATAACTTTATCATTTTTTTCTATCATTTGTATAGATTGGAATCCAAGTAGCCATTGGTTTGACAGCATTACTTTTTTTTATTTTAATTTGTTTCTGGCGTCGACATCGCAAACTAGAATACAAATATATGAAATTAGTTGCTTCGGGTAGTAACAGTAATTCTTCAAATTCGAGAAATATGAACAACATGGATGACTCGCATAATGCAAATCTACCTGTTGCGGAGTGTTGTGCGTTAGAAGATGAGGATGATGATGAAGAAGAAGATCATTATGGTAGGTCATTCTATTATTTATAAGGCCATTCTAAGATAGCAATAAATATGTCTATGTTATACACCTATGTTATGGATTAAAGGGCTATACATGATATTATATTCATGTGTGTTGTGTGTTATATACGATAAAAGGAATAAGTAATATATTATCTTTACCAAAACCTATTTTCAGACCAAACCAATCCTCAATTATCTAGCCAAATTAAAGAAGTAAGTTTTTACTCGGATAGTAGTAGTACCCTCAAAACACTCGTCTCTAAATTTTCAATTCTAAACAAGATCAAAACATTAACACGAAAGGTAAGCAAGATGATAAAACGACATGTTTTTCCTAATATCACATAATATAATATATATATACTCTTATAATTTCCTACCTTTATTTGATATTTTCGATCAATGACATTCTTTGTGGTACTTATGTTTTATCTGATGTGTTTTATGTTGTATTACTCAAATGATTATCGAATGGAATAAAGCTAATTCAAAATATTAAAATTATGCTAAAATGTTTTTCAGGGTGAGCAAGGCAGCACGCTCGAAATAATGAATTTAACAGATAAAGAAGCAATTTCGTAAAAATACATGACAGAGTTTTCTTATGACGTCCTATATTTTTTTGTTGTTGAAATATTACATTCCTTAAACAGAATGAATGTATCTACTTAATTCTATTCTTAATGTCATTTTGTTGTGTGTATATATGCGTGTGTAATATGTGTTTTTTAACTAACTAAAAGAAGCAGTGGTTAAATTTTAAATATTGTTGCATTGAGAGTGACAAAGACTCACTCACCAAATCAAACTTTTACCTGTTTGTAAATCTATAGTAAATAATATTATATTACATAATTTACTGAATACTGATGGTACTCTGATCTGGAAAACATATATATTATTTAGATTTGATGAAAATATAAAACTAAGAAATGATAATAATTAATAATTATTAGCGTTGACTGTAATATGTAATCTATAAATTATAGAATATATTATGCTATACGCAACCTCTATTTTACAAAAATGTTTAACTCATCATATGATATAATATATTATGTATAAATAGATCCACACATAATATAAAAGAAAAACAACCTTTTTCTCAAAATTGTATTGCTTATTGATATTTTATATTTTTAGTCTAATATATTACTCGTCAATCACTTGTTGAATTGATTGTCTTTTTTTGCAATGACTGCTCGCACAACTGAATTGACGGGATTTATATACGTTTACAATTTGATTGTTGTTTGTCATTATATTTAATACCTAAGTATGACTATGAATTAAAATGATCAGAATCGGATTTCAACCTTTGTCTACTACTTCTTCCTAAAAACGTACAATTGTTATTAAACACTAAAAAAAATTATAAATATTATTATGGTTTTTTATCATGAAGTATATATATTATAAAAAATTATATATGAAACGCTGTGAAAACTACGTAAATAAGTAAATAAATATTTATTGATGTTCAAGATCGATTTCTTAAATAAAAACATTAAAGTTTCAAATAAATCGTTGTGATATCGACAGCATAGAAATTTCGTAAAAATACAAAAGTTTCATCAATATAATATGGGTACAAAAATGCATACTATTTACAAACAGACTCTAACATTCTATATATATATTATATATGTATACAGAAGATACCATCTCCTGTTTAATTTCTATACATATGTTTATGCACATTCCATACAGACTTATGAGAAATACATAGTCATATTAGTGATGACTACAATAACTATTCTTATTATTTGTCTAGTTATCTAAATAATAGGTTTCCAAGTAAAAAAAAACGAAAAGAAAGTTGTACCTTATAAGAAGATAATACATCATATATTCTGTTTCAACAAAAGTTTTATAAAATTTTATACTTCCGGTGCCCATAATTTAAATGTTCTGTCAAAAGATGAAGTGGCTATATATTGACCATCACTTGAAATATCTATTCCCATTAACCTTCCGTCATGACCTTTTAATGTTTTCAATGGCTGCCATGTTGAACTTAACCATAACTGAAAAAAAGATATCAATACAAAACATTTTTTATAAATATATCGTACGTGATTTTTCAAACTTTATATTTGAGACTCTTGAGAAATCGGATTGAAAATATAATTATTATTCTGATTGAACATGATATGTAATAATAAAATTTACCTTAGCTGTATTATCATAGGAAGAAGTGGCTATAAAACTTCCTTCTCCAGGTTGAAATTTAACTCCAGAAATTAAATTAGTATGACCTGGTATTGTATAGATACTTGCTCTTTGACGAATGTCCCAAACTTTACAGGAATTATCTTCACTTGCTGTAACGAGTTGATATCTAAATAAATCATAAATTATTGAATTAAAAACTACTACAAGCTTCATTCCCAAACGATATAGGATAACGATTAACCATAATGTATAGCAATATTTAAAATAAAAAGATGAAAAAGATGTTATTATTTTTGTTTGTCAATAATTTCTATTCTAGTAACATGACACGTGAAAATAAAATACTTACCCATTAGGTGAAAAATCTATGCCTAATATAGATTTTAAATGACCTTCTAGAAACATTAAACATCTTCCAGTTCTTAAATCCCATAATCGCCCATATGAATCCATTCCTCTATTAGGGTAAAATAAATTATTACACTATTATAAAAAATGATGATAAAGAAAGAACAATCACAGTTTTTACTAATATTAAATAAATCCAGGTAAACTATTTTCTATTTTCATTTTGTATCCTATACAACATACCCAGTAGCTGCAAGAGAACCATCACCTTGGAATGCAATACAATATACTGCTTTACTATGTCCTTCTTGATGTAAAACTTCTTCTCTTTGTTCTAAATCCCAAAGTCTCCAAGAAGAATCAAAACAACAAGTAGCAAGAAAACGTCCACTAGGATGGTAAGCCAATCGAGAAACTCTTGCAGTATGTCCAGGTAAATCTGCTTTCATTTCGTCACTAGAAATAAATCAATGATTACAATTTTTGATGTCGTAGAATAATAAACGAATAGTAATAATATTACATATTACAAATATGTATTGAAACAGAAAAACTTAATTATTATTAATACTTCTATACTACTATAATCAAAACATGACAATTTTTACTTACTCTACTAAATTCCATAGTTTTACAGAACCATCAGCTCCGCACGAAGCTAGACAACCTGGTGCTTTATCATCTAATGTTAAAGTAGCTTGAGGATGAAATATTACTGCACCGACATGATTCATATGACCCTTTAATGTTCTAATTGGTTCTAAATCTGGACAGGACCATAATTTGATGAGACCACTCCTATAAATGTAAATCAACAATAAAATTCAAAATACGACCCATATTATAATACTTGAAAAATTGAGTAATACTTGACATAATTGATATTACTGTATTATGATTAAAATCTATAGTATATTGTCAATATAATGTAATGTTCAATATTTTATATAACTTCTTACCAAGAACACGTGGCAATTAATTTTGAATTAGGACTAAATTGTACATATGAAATTGGACGAGTATCACCAACTTTAAAATATCAAAAAGAAACAAATACATTCATGTTAGACACATAATATGAGTAAGGCTATAAGAAAAAGGCAATATATTTAATAATAAACTATACTATTGTATTTTATACCTTGACTTGATGATATTGTGACAGCTTGTAATCTTTTTTGTAATTCTTGTTTTTTGGCTGTTTTAATATTATCTGGTATTGTTCTTAATCTTCTAGCTTCTTCTAAACGTTCTTTAGCTCTCTTGAAAGAGTAATCTGAAATACACAAAAACCATATTATTAATGTATAATATTAAAAACTTTTCATTCATAAAAACATTTGTATTAAATTAGAAATGAAAAAAAATTACAAGTATACATAACATATATTATAATTTACCTAATATCCATTGTCTAGCCATTTTTAAAGTTTCAGGTCCTTCATGATACCATGTAACTTCTTGTTCTTTTTCTTTTGGTTTTTCAGTTTCTTGTTTTTCTCGTTGTAGTAAGAGATCAACTCCGACCCTAAAACATCATGAATATATTATTTATATGTATGCACAATTAAGAAATTAAAAGCATGTATAATATCATGTTTTAGTACAGTGTATATGTTATATGTGTTATATTCAACACAAAAGTATAATATAAATATTTTTACCTTGATAAAACTTCTTTTAATCGTTGTCTCCTATCAGCAGGTCCTTCACCAAAATAACAAATTGGTTCACCAATAGTTCTTAAATCCTTCTTAACTTCATTATCATCTGTACTTACATTCATAAGTCTAATTCTCTTTCGCCTGTCTAACTCATCTTGCATAGCTTGTTTCTCTTTGGACTCTTTAGCATCCTCAAGTTCCATATACTCTGAAAATCAAAGCAATCAAAACAAAAGACGGATTAATATAGAAAAGGTAATTTACCAAAATACTAAATGAAAATCATAAAAGCACATTTTAAGATATAAGTAAAAACTCACCATTTGATATATTAATGTTCCCTGATTTGATTGCCGATAGAATTGCAATATCTTCTAAACCCGGTGGTACTAAATCCATGATTGAAGTCTGATATTGTTTATTATTATCTTGAAGACTCTAAACCTCCTATATCAAAATTTTATGGAAATAACAAACCAAATTTTGACAAAAACACGAAAAAGCCGAAAAAAAAATACAACACACGCTTCTTAAATATTGGAGCCGAGAATATAGGATCTCTAGGATTTTCATAAAGTGGTTACATGTGTTTAGACGCGTGTGTGTGTGTATAATTTTTGTCTTCCTTTTGTGATCTTCTGACTATCCTTTTAATTTCAATAAGTAAATAGGCCTTGAAACTAATTAAATCTCACCCTTACGTCATTACATTCATAATAATATACCATCAACTAATTTTTTTTACCATTTTTCGAGCCGTCAACAACAACAACATAAAACCCAAAAGATAGAGATTACATAACTACTTACTACACATGTTCGTAATACACAAGGAATAAAACCTTTTTTTTTGTACAAATC
>JABASP010002539.1:0-19381 GCA_019776565.1 Sminthurinus signatus | reverse complement strand
AAAAGTATGCTACTATACTGATGAACTTTTTACAAGGAGAAACTTCGTATTAACTGGTTAAACTCACTACTAAATTCATAAATACGTCAGTGAACGACCATAATTTTGAAAAATTAAAATGAGAATGGATTAGTGCATGTCTTAAGTTTTCGTGTGTGATAGTCTGTCTGAGGGGGGACGAGTAACAATGGTTAAATAGATATAATGGCTACTGTATATACTCTGCTTTGGATAAAAACAGGTTGAAAAAGTTTTCCAAGCGAAGTTCCGGTATCTTTGTATTTATGCTACAGAGAGGGGGTTTTTTTTTCACAATAACAAAAGCTAACACCTGACCAGTCATTTTATTCTTACTTTGATAGTACACTGACTGCATCAAAAAGTAAAAGCAAATAGGTAGATTTTGTTTGTATGTATACAAAATACGACTATTTATCTGCACTGTATACAATGTACTCACTCTTGTTTTAGACTGTGAAGCGCTCTCCCGTTGTCAACGGACAGTTGAAATTTCAGTTTTTAGCAACGAGAAAATAGGTTAAAATCTTTTTACAAAAGTTAATAAGAGTAGTTATTGAGCTTTGTTAAATTATATGGTGTTTCTTTTTCTGAAAACCACTTGGTGAAAACATTTATGATTGACAATAAAGCTTCAAATGAAATCAAAATCAAGTATTATAATACTTTCTGCATACTGCATAATGTTTCTAACATGATTTAATAAATATTACCAGTATAAAGTTTCCTGAAAAATTTCAAATTCAATAATTTGTAATTTGAAACTATTTGTATGATTCATGGAACGAGTTAAAAAGTTATTTTTGCCATTATTTATTAAGAGGGTATGTATTTTTTATTTATGTACGAATGGTGAGTACTGTTAGTACTTTCTTTTAGGTAGATGTTAAAATTTCATTTCATTTTTCCATTTTCTACAAAATGATGACCTGAAGAATAATTGATAGAGACCAACATGATCTTGCACTATACGCTATACACGTTGTATGTATTTTGTTTAATGGCTGGCGGCAACAAAAAATACTGTATAATCCTAGAGATAGCCGAATATAAATAATAATAGTAGGATATTTATGATTGTACACACAGCACATTATGTTCAATATTACATATATAGATGTCTAGTCTCTATATTGCATGTATGGTGGATGCTGGCCATTTGTCGTGTTTTTCTAATGATGGTCCATAAGGATAGAAATAAAAATTTGTAAAAAATGCTGTATAGATGTAATATGTACAATGTGTACAGCTTTGTATGCTCATATCTAGATATCTATGTATAATCCAGTGCTATATAAGTAAATTTAGAAATTGAATAGAAGACTCACGCTAAAAGTGACACGTTTTCTAATATGTATAACTCTCAGGTTTGGCCAGAGGCTCTACTAGATGATTTTGTGTTATGTGTTGGATAGCTCAGAGTACGCTAAAGAAAAGATGCAGAAAAAAAAAATTTGATGGTATGGCCGACCATGAACTGAGACTGCTGTGTACATATGTATCTGACATGTATTCCGGCTTTCGTTCTGGTTCTAAAGGTGTACTCTCGAGTATTTCTGTGGTTTGTGCTTGGTTTCTTCACAGCACTGGCAGCGATGCAATTCAAAAGCACTTTTCTTTTCAATGGCTCTTCCTTTGCTTCCCTTTTTTACTTTTCATATTCCCTCTTCTTCTTCGTGAAGGACTGACTCGGGTGTTTTTTTTCCCATTGAAGCAATAGTCGTTCTAGGCTTGTAGGTAACGTTCTATTATACATATAGGCATGTATATATATATATATTCTCCACGATGTACAAGTAGGAGCTAGAAGATAACTCAGAGTTTGTATAAACAAAGCGAAGAATGAGATCCTGAGATGCATCAGGGAATGATCAGGAGATTCTCAAAAGAAGTTTGATGCACGATGTATTTTATTTACATTCTATCTTCGTACCAAGTACATACCTACTTACATGTGCGTCCGTCTATCATTACAATACGAGATGGAATTTTGATAGTCTTTTGTGTAGTTTGGTTTTGAGACTTGTCTTAAATTACACTACACCATCCCAGACTCTTTAGCATTCACAGTGTAGAAAAAGTTTAGAGTCCTATGCAGTATTTTATTATTATTTAGTCGTATTATTTTTACATGTATTTGTTCAAAAATAATGTCCAGATATAAAATTATGAATGGGTAAAATTATGAAATATAGCTGGTGTATCATATTTGTAATAAGTAATTAGATTTATCTAGAATAATCACGAACAGCAAGTTTATTCAAATAGAATTACCTTATACCTTCAAATCCAACACGTATGATGTACATAAATATACAAAGATACTATTTTGGATTAGTAGAAATTCATAGTTTTTTCAGTAGGCATATAGATATGATTGAATTCAAACTAATTGATGTAATCAATACAACAGCAGCACAGCTTGTTGATTAATTCCATAGATTGACTGTGCCAAGTTTGAATGGGGCTCAGTATTGTAGAGGAAGACTATTCTGTTTGATTTGTATTGTATCTTTCACCTGTACACCTGCGTTCCACAGTTGTTTTGAATGCGAGACTTGTCTGTGTATGCATATATTGTTATTTGCTATAAAAACTTTCATGTTATTCGTTATAATTTATAATATGACAGGTACATATTATAACAAGTATTTACCGAGTAACAACTCCGAGTACTCGGGATTGTTATTTTCTGAATATTTTCAATAATAAAAAGTACACAAATATTTTAAGAGTTTGCGTTTTGCGTCTCCATCTCTGACAAACTATTTCCAAGTGTTTTTTAATATAAAAAAAAATGAAAAAAACATTTTTTTTCTAGATTTTATTTATTTCCGAATTGTGAAACTTTCAGAACAATAAAATAAGTTAAATGATGTTGCACAAGTTTTTGAGCTAAATTATACCTTTTCTGTAAAAAAAAAAAAGCGTCCATAATGACTGGAAAATGAAAAATGTATTTAGAAAGGTTTCCCCCATATGTGCCAAAATCTTTGTCATACCATACTTTCATGGTGTTATATTTGTTAAAATTTCAACTTGTATATATGTATTTATGAAATATTCATTGTGTTTGTTGAAGACATGCAATTTCGTCGTTGTTTGACAGATTTATTCTTTGAATTCGATTGAAAAAAAGATGGGGTTTTGTATACATATAACTACCTATTTTTGTGTTATATCATCATTAGATGCTTTTTAAAGTTATTTGGAGTAGTTCTAAATGAGTTTTTTGTACTGATTTAGCAATGGTTTTGAGTAACTTTCTTCTATTTAAATTGGATGTAGATTTTCTACCTGTTGCATAGATGTCAAAAATTTCAAATGTATCATTAAGTTTATGTTCATTTTTTGTTTTGGTTCTTTACGTTTCAGATTTGGGGTTAAAAGTAGAAGAAGAGCCCAGTGACAAACCGGTTGGGAAAATAAAGGAGATGACAGCCATTGTACAGCGGTTGCTGAGTGATTCACATGTGTTTTCCGGACCAGAAGTGATTAATATGAAACTAGAACCCGGAATATGGTAAGCGTTTATTCCTACACAGTATTATACAATATACAAGTTACATTATAAATGATGCAGTTATTCCAAAACAAACGGCACTTGTATTAATTAATACATAATATTTAATTTTACATTTCAGTTCCAAATTCGAAGAAGTAGATAGTAATTGTGTCGTCCGAGCTAGAGGCCTCCCTTGGCAATCGTCCGATGTTGATATTGCAAAATTCTTCAGGGGTTTAAATATTGCCAAGTAATTTTGTTATGGATTTTATATGTACACACGCTTCCAAATTTAACTGTACAATACTGTCAAATAGGACATTTCTATGTATGCGAAACTTTACGTAACATCATTAGAACCCAGTAATGAACGAAAAGTCTGCATATATATATATGTATACAGACTTTTCTAGATATATATATATATATATGTATCTCGAAATACAGATAATGAAGTTCGGTTTAGTTTTGCATACGCGAGTAGTTTCTAATCACAAAGAATCAAAGTTAAGCAAAATGAGAGTTACTGAGAAAGAAAAAAAAACAATAGGAGAATTTCAAGAAATTTTTTTTCCACAAAAATAGGGGTGGAGTGGCATTATGCTTGAGCCTACAAGGAAGACGTAATGGAGAAGCATTGGTTCGTTTCGAAAGCCAAGAGCACCGCGATATGGCACTTGCTAGGTATGTATGATTAAAACCTAATTTAATTATTTATTATTTGTTTATGGTGTGCAGAAGTTAGAAGGATGCAGAAAATTATCTATATAGTTATGTATTATGTATTTTTATTATTATAGGCATAAGCATCACATTGCTACACGGTACATTGAAGTCTACAAAGCATCAGGAGAAGATTTCATCAATGTTGCTGGAGGTAATTGTGATCTTACACTGTACTTTGTACCTATTGAATGATAAGTTTTACAGAATAGTGATAGAAAAAATCAAGTTAATAAAGGAGACTTGCATAAATTGGTATTTCACAGCACACAAACAAACAAACACGTAAAGAATATCGTACAAAGTCCTTGTGTGTCCTTGTTTATTCTGTTCTTTAGAATGACAAAAATGTAGGAAATTATGAGCAGAGTAGTTATATTGTTATGCATCCTGCTTCAAAGTTTGCATAAAAATTCTGATCCAATGATTCACAGCCGGAATTCTCATCTAACCCATAATATGTTTGCAGATATTTTATGTAATGGTTGTGAGTAGGGTATTTAACTGTGTTACTGTTTTGAATAATTTATCTTAAATTACTGACTTTGGATGATCTATTATTTTGAATAAGGTGCACATGCTGATATTCTTTATAGATACTTTGCACAAAAACACTCAAATTAAAATTCCTTACTCAAAACACAATGCGCATATTTTCGTATACATAGCGGTTGTATTTTCTTCCTGTGTGTACATATTTTACATATATATACATAGTTTGATATATTTGTACAAAAGATTTATAGAATTTTAAATGGTGAAAAATTGTTCATCTATTTTTACATACCACCTTGACCATGTACAAAATTTACATAATTTAAAGTACAAGTGGGTCATTTTGAGATAGAAATAATCTACAGAACTACAAAAATAATTGCTCACCGTAATCCGTATAGTGGTTGAAAACCCTTGTATTGTTTTATTGATTGTAGTTGTGTACATCATACATCCTCTCAAATTAACATGTTTTTAAGAAAAAGAAGAAAATATTCTACAGAATTCTATTCCCTTGTCCCCTATACATCTGTACTCTTTAAATATTTGACGAGTATTTATTCAAAGCTCAAAGTATGTATCAAAATTAGTTCGTAATGAATGATGAAGATACTATGCATCTAAGATGAACTTTCTCTGAATAACATTAGGTTTCTATGTTGTATGCATTATGCATTCATGCTATACTCTGTATGCATTTAAACTTTAAACACGTGTTCAAAAAACACTGCCTGCATTTGTGTAACACGTAAACTTACGTAAGTCATGTATAATACTCCATTATCGTGGTATTTTTAAAAATTTCTGTAGTATTTTTGTAAGATAACAAAACAGGGAGATAGCAAACTGTCAGAAAAACTATAATAGTCTATAATAGTCGTTGATTTACATATCCGTAAGACTCTAGATTACCTAAATAAAGTCGAGTTTCGTAAAAGTAACTGGTTAGACGAAATTCAAAACTGTCCTTTCGGTTATTCGGCACTATAATATATTGGTGCTCTCAAAGCTCAAAGTAAAAATCCGAAACTTTTTTTTTAGTAAGTTTTTTTAAAAAAATACATATTATGAAAGTCTGGTCACATGTGCTCACAGTTCACAGTGCCGGTATTTTTATCATGCAACTATTTCCTAATTTTTACTGTGCATAGTGCATACTAAAAAAATACATGATATATGACATAAATAGATACTGAATTTCATGTTGCATGTATTCATCTTTAGACCATCCTTGTACCTTGTATATGAAATTCATGACTTTATTTGGAAAAAAATATATCTTGTTTTGTGATGTATGCAGTTTTTAAGATAGATAGATTCATGCTTTAGTCATGGAGCTGAAAGTTCAACTACAGGGTTATCATTGAAAGATTTTCGTCGAGTTAGATTTTTTACTTTACTTGTAGAAAATTAATATACGCTTACATATAACATATAACTATATATTATATAAATACAAAAAAGTGGATAAGTGTAAATATAAGTTTGTTAGCTCACGGATTATGTGTACTATGAGGAGAAGACTGTTTTGTGAACCCTTTCTATTCCTGCTTCTGTTTCCTCAGTACGTATTTGTAGGTTACGCATAGATGTGTGTGTATACATATGTGTTATGTGTACTTAGCACATGGTACTTGTTTATACATATGTGTATGTACATCAAGTGTATTTGTTCTTGGTATTCGATACAACATAAAAATGATTTGAGTTTCACATGTGTGTATATTTTAGTATTTGTATTTATATTTAATATGCTGTAAAAATTTCAAGGCATGGAACTGTGACACATTCTGCTTCTTCATCATTTATTTTTATTTTGAAATTTATTTAATGTTCAAGATTTTTTGTGTGAGGATGTTCGCTTTTGGTAATATAATTTGAGATTTGAAATGTTGGTATATATGTACATATATATATACAAAGAGGGTCCTTTTTTGGTTGATTTTAAGAACAATTGTATAAATATATATATATGATTTCCTTGCTTTCTTTTGTACTAAATTGTTCAGTAAAATCATCAGTTCACTGTATTTTATTTATTTAATGGGGACGAGTTCTTTGTCAGAGTGTATGTATAGAAAAATTCGGATTTATGACTTTTCAAAAAGGAAATAAATTTATTGTTTTAGGAGGCAATATAAATTGATTATGGTTTTTATATGCAACTAGTAACATCACAATCCGCATATTATATGTCATGATTATGAGAATAATATATAACCAGCAAAAAGAATAGCTTTGGGACAAAAATATATGAATGCATCAAAAAATGTAAATAAGTAGTAAAACGTGGACGACGATAAAGTTTTGTATATTTATATCGTGTATAATATTTTATATATAAAAGTGATATATTATATATGTATGATGTATCTAAATAAATAATAGGAATATAGTCATGTGCACTTTGTACTTATGTATTGGGATTTTGATTTGCAAAGTATCTTGTCAATGTACCACTCAGGATTTAAAAAAAAACTACAGTACCATTACCAGCCATTATGAAATTATGTATATTTTTGTACACAATATATAAGGTATAGTGTATAGTATACTATATGTATCTAAACTTCTATTTACCTAGTCCAACCTTTGGAGATACACATAATATATGCATTTTATCTCATTTTGTGTATCGTGTGAATTGTGTATAGTGTATAGATATATTTGAAGATATAATATTATTGTAGTCTTACGTATAAGTATGTAATATCGTTCAAATCACTGCTGCTTTATTATTATTATATGCAGAGTTGTAATAAATTTGTTACAATTATGAAAACTGTTCATATATACAGTAGCAGTGATAGTTGTGCTATGGCACCGTTTGCATATTATACTAATAAATAAATACACATACAGACAGTCTAACGTCTTTAAGTATGTACGGAATATGTATCAGAATATGATAAAGAATCCGTATTATAGTTCAACTGATTAGTATTTTTCTATTTATTTATTTAAATATTACGTAGCATATATGTATAAAGTGCAATATGTCTCATAATACTATTAGTGAGTAAGTATCAAGTAGATTGAAAAATATTTTTCCACTTTAAGAGGGAGAGGGAGAGACAGAAAAAAAAGACTGGTGACAAAGTATATATATGAGGGATATCATGAACCTTTTTTCTTTTGGTTATTCATATTGTATCTTCAACTATGTAGTATGAAGTATGAACCAAGTATGAGTACTGAGTACACATTAAATATGTATAGATATATATGTACGCAAGTAAATTATACCATTTACCAAGAACGACCCAACTTTGACTTGACTCGGAGTAGAATCAGTCAGTTAGTGTTTGGCTTTTGGACAATCTTTCCCCTCTCGTGTTGTCTCTCTCTTCCTTTCTCTCTCTCTCTCTCTCTCATTCTCTCACTCTCTTGTATCCTTCAGAAAGAAAAAGATTATTTTTATTATTTGTCAGTGCATGCTTTGAATTTATGTGTATATGTATCATATATGTGCGCTGTAAAAATTAGTTGACCAGACACCTGACAGTTGAAATTTTAAATTGAGTTATCGTGGTGTAACAGGAGTGTGTGTGTGTGTCTATTTATATCAACAATAAAAATAAAATAATTACCGCACATAGTTTTTCTACAAAATCAGTTTTTGTTGGCAAAAAAAAATCATAAATGACTACCAAAATTATATATATTTTTTAATAAATTGAAACAATTTGCTCACATTTTATATGTACCTGATGATTGGAGAATTTTGATTCAGTGTGTGTTCGTTTTCTTGTTGTCACTGATGCAAAAATCTCTTCAAATTTCGAAAAATATATGTATCATAATATACTATAATATATAAAAGTTTATAAAACGTGGTGATAATAGTAATTAAGTTTTAATAATTTTTTAACTGTGCTGCTTTACAATTAAGAGGATTATTATAAACATGAAAGGCTACAGAGGTAGAATTAAATATATATACGTCATACACATTTTTATACATTTATTCTTATCCATAACTTGTTTCCTAATTTTGATTCCTATACTGATTCTGATTTTTTTTAAAATTAATTTTGATTGTTTCATTTTTCATTTGCATCTGAGTTTATTTTTCTCTTTTGATTGCAGAACATGATATGTATATTGAGTTTTATATTTGATGATGATGATGATTTTTTTTTTTGAGTTTGGTTATTTTATTTATGTCTTACCAAGTGGAATTGAACTTAAAGGCATTTCTGATTGCTAATTTTATTTAATAACAATGTAATTTTTTAAAAAAAAAACTGTATTATAGGTAGTAATAATGAAGCACAAGCATTCCTATCAAAAGGAGGACAAGTAATCGTACGAATGAGAGGCCTCCCATACGATTGTACAGCTAAACAAGTTGTAAGTTACAGTTTAAAAGAATTTACAAATAATTTATAAAATATGTAAATGAAAAAAAAACTAAATCAAGGAAGGAATATTCTAAATATTTAAGAAGGTGTAGGATTCCAATCTTAATTATTACTGTTTTTAATTACGAATTATGAATAATGCCCTCCTGATAAAACAAAAACATTTTCTATATGAAATTTCAGATTGAATTCTTTAATTCTGGTGAAAATCCATGTCAAACTTTGGATGGAGAAGAAGGTGTTTTATTTGTTCGGCGGCCGGATGGTCGTGCAACAGGTGATGCCTTCGTTTTATTTGGTGCAGAGGAAGATGCTTCAAAGGCTTTGAGTAAGCACAGAGAGAGCATTGGATCTCGTTATATTGAACTTTTTCGCAGTACGACGGCAGAAGTTCAACAGGTATGTATTAATGTTGTCCTTTATAATGTTCACATACTATAAATGCATGACGTACAATTATGTCCCATCATCTTTACATAATATATTGCTCTAAATAATATAATTCAATATTTTCTCATATTGTACAAAGTACATCCGGCTGTAGATTGATTAATTCATTGCCTTAATATCTTTTTAACCTGGAAATAATTTAGCTACTTCAAACAAGTCCATGACAATTGTAGTAGATTGAAAAATTGCCTGTGTAATGTACTACATAATTAAGCATCTAATCGTTCATAACAAGTAACAAGACAAGGAAAACTAAATAGATTAGAAAAACAAATAATAGATAGAATATACATATATATAAAAGTTTGTTTCCATATTATGTTCAATTGCATGTACACACATGTGTATGTTTGGAAAAGATTGTTGGCAGAATATAGGAAAACGTTTCAGAGTGTGGTACAAGTTACGAGTTTGGTGAATAATATGATATGAGTATAAACAAATGTACAACAACGTACTTTTGTTGTAAGTAGAAAACTAACTCAGTTAAGGAATTATGATATTTTGTCACATAATACAGGGTAGTATAGATCCGTCTATAAACCAAGTACTCTCATAATAAAGAGACTGAACAAGAGAAGACTATGCATATATGATGTTTAGTTGTTGTACTAAACAAATAACTACTTGTATTTTTTATGTTTTGACAGGAGAGTGAAAAAAAAAAGTCTCTTGGTTTGAATGTTGATTTGTATAGGATATCTCCTTCTCCATTCCTCTCTTTTATTTCTGACCATATCTCTCGCTGTCTCTCTCTCTCTCTTCAATGACCACATTTTGAAAAATATGAACACAATTATGGAAGCAATTGATAGATATAAAATGGTCACCTGCTTATACCTAATCAAATTTTAGATTTGGCTGAACCTAATTTGTTAGAGTGCTGTATTACATATATATGTATGTATGTATAATATTTCAACAATAGTATCATCAAGTATAGTCATTGCTTGCATATATCTGTATATATACATTTATTACACAAAATACTATACTTTGTACTTTTAATCATTTATTCATATTCATAACATTGAAGCAATTTTTGTGGTTATCCAGAAAACAGGCCATATAGTACTAGCTGTAGTATATTCAGTATAAAAAAAAGAGAAGCGTTATTGTGTATAATATGAGTACTATAGTATAATCAAATCACTTGAGTATTGAGTAGTGATGAGAGTAATAAATAATGTCTAAAAAACCAATATATTATAGTGATTATAAACAATTTCCATCATTCATTGTTTTGAATAGACATTAAAGTTGATTGTATAATATTTACAGACACGCATTCATTGTCATTTTGTTCTTCTCGTTACATTATTATGAGTTGTTTAGTATTTAATAGACATACAAAACATACATTTGAAGTTCTTTGTAACTGAGTAATTCATTTTTGTAATGGTTTTAATGTACGGTTCTTAGAATTCGGAGAACTTGTAAACGAATTTTATGCCAACAATTTTTTTTTTTTTTGAATCACAAAGCATGAACATTATAATGGAAGCACATTTTCCCCTTGTCTCTTTTCTTCGTCTTCTTATTCATAGAATCGAACAATACAACTAATATGCAAACACTGCATCGGAAAAGTATTAAACAATTTCTATTGAGTGTATGAATATTTGGTGGTATATTGTACTATTGTTTGTCTTAAATGTTTGTACCAGGTGCTGAATAGGTCGATGGAACCTAAAGAATTTCCAAAGGAGATTCCACCTCAACTTCCTTTGGTGACACCGGTAGCCCCTCAACAAGTGGCTCCACAAGTAGCTCAAGTAGCAGTACCCATTTTACAACAACACATAATTACATCTGGAACACGGTGAGAAATATTCAGAATTCGTACATTTCAACTACACCAACCCATGTACATATTATGCGGATTTGTACGTACAAGTACATGTACGATGTACGTATATACATGTTACGTAATATGTATGCTTGTATATTATGTATTGTGTGTACGTCTCGGGAAAAGTCAAGTGTGTAGTACCCGTACAGGGTATTGTATGTATGTATGTATTGTACATACACAACCGAATATAGGAGTATAACCGAATGAATGTATATATGTATACATGTATTTATGAAATTTTATTGTATTTATATACTTTTCTAGGAAAGACTGTATAAGACTTAGAGGACTCCCCTATGAAGCCCAAGTAGAACATATACTTGAATTCTTAGGCGAACATGCCAAGAGTATTGTTTATCAAGGAGTTCACATGGTTTACAACGCACAGGTTGGTGTTATATTATGTATCTATTTTTATATTATGTACCTGTAGAGCATGATTTCTAAGTAAGTATACATACAAACAAAAACACGTTAGACTAATTCATAAAATGGATTCATCAGATACACATACATGTTTATACAATATACTTCTATTAAACCACACATTTGTCTGCATGATGATTAGTAGAACGTCGTCCTAATGCTCTTCTATGTATGTTTCATGCTCATAGGAGATGCTTTGGTTTTTAATTAAATATTTAATTCTAACTGGGATTTTGCATAAATAATAGATAGGAAATGATCATGATAATGATATACGATATATTATTATGTAAATAAGATGACAGGGGGAAAACAAAAGGAAATTACAAATAAGTATAAATGTAAGTAGATGCCAAAAAGTTTAACAAATTATTATATCTATGTACTGTGATTTTTTATGCTTATAACTTATAACATTATTATTTGTAAGCAAGGTATAGATTTCTTTTTGTTTTCTTTTTCTGTACAAATTCTTAGAAAATTGATATTCATAATTCATAATAATCATTGATGATCTGATGAATATATACTATATATTATACATAATACATATATTATCTTACATTATAGGTAGGATTATGTATATCATAGTATACATATACAGTATCTTTGTAGTCGTCGTACATAGAATACATGATATGTATTCAGTAGTCAGTTTGCCTTTATATAATATAATATGTGTTTAGTACGTGGAGAATTGTAATAATAATTTTTAATGATAAGAATATGATGGTACAATCTACAATGTAATGGATATATAGGGACAACCCAGTGGAGAAGCCTTTATACAAATGGACTCGGAACAGAGTGCCTTTTTAGCAGCTCAAGCCAAACATCATCGTTATATGACGCATTTTAAAAAGCAGCGATACATTGAAGTGTTTCAATGTTCTGGTGATGATATGTAAGTACTTTTTTTTGTAGTTTTTAACACATGTTCATCGCAAGAAATGTACTTTATGTCAAGTAGTATAGTACAATGAACAAAAAATAATGCATCAGCATATTTGTTTGTTATTATATGTAATGGAAAATGCTTATACATTATACATAAATATGCATATATAATAATATATTAAATGCTTAATGTTTCCTGTATGTGTAGTATTTTGTATTTTATTTGTATTATTATTAATTATTATGCATATTATTTGTTTGTTTGTCATGTCTTGTTTATCGGGGAAAGGAAAATAAATGGCTAGTGCACTAGAGATAATCATGTAGTACATGGAGTGCTTTTGATAGGAATTCTCATGTAAACTGCTGAATAGATAGTTATAATTAATTACTTATTATTATATTTATATAGGAACCTCGTGTTGACTGGTGGATCTCCTCCACAAAATCTTGTGCTGACTAGTGGACTGCCATCACCTTCACAGAAAGCTCTCGTCTCACCCGGTATGTTATCACCAAGTGGTGGAGCCTCTATCATGCCTATGAATGTTCATCCACTTTCTCCTCTTTCACCACATCATCATCAACAGCAACTAATTAGATCAAATCATATGGCTGCTGCTCTTGCTGCCTCTATGAGACCTCATCCTAATCATTCCACATTTCATGCTCCTCCTTCTAATCATGGTTTATCACCAGGATTACTATCCTTTCTTTCTCCTCATCACCCCCACCACCAGCTAAATCCTTCACATCCATCATTAGGACCCGGACCTATGAGTTTTACTCACCAAGGTCCTCAACCTGGAATTTTGGGTTCTCCTCCTAGCGTTTCACCAGGAATAATGGGTTCCCCTCCTACTCTCCTTCAACCAAATTCTCCTATTCCAGCCAATTTTTCTCATGGGGGTGCCAATCTTGCATCTCCTACACATGAGGATGTAATGGTTCATAGAGCACAGCTTTTAAATTCCCATCTATTCCCTTCCCTTCACATGACTCCTTCACAAATGATATTAAATAATTTAGTAAGTCAAAGTCATGCTAGGGCAAATCCGATGTTTAGTATGAATGGGAACGGTGTTGGGACTAGTTTTCCCAATCATCACCATCACCCTGCCCATCATCATACGGGTGGGAAAAGGACATGGGATGATGCTTTTCCGGGTCTTGATAATGCTCTCATTTCTGCCAAAAGGGTTTGGCATCATAGTCCTATTGGTTCTGCTAATTTAGGATTTAATAATGGTTTTCCTTATGGTGGATTTCCTCCGAAAAATCCAAACGACCTTTAAAAACTAACAAAATTATGTATGTTTTTTTTTGTACTTTTCAATGGAGCAGACTGCTTCTTTTTTTTACCGTGCTAAATAACAGTAATCAAAAACCAAATACACAGTGTAGGAAGGATTAGATGTACATATATTTTTAAAATATAAAACAAGTGTAATTTAAGTATAATATTAAATATGTACTTATGTATAGGCCTACGGTTTTGGAATTTTCCGCATGATACAATCAAAATAATGGATAGGGATATGCTGATTATAAATGATGGTGAAAATTTCAGAAAGAAAATACAGCATAATATTATGCTACCAAAATATGAAAACGATTCTTTTCTAGATTTTTAAGTAATATTTTTCTATTATAATACATAAAATAGTTGTAGTAGTTTAAAAGGTATGCGGTACATTGTATACATATACAAAATACATGACATTAGAACCACAATTTTTTTAGGTTATAGGATTAGGGAAAAATGAATCATCACACTTACTAAAAAAATCATATTAAATATTATATTATGCAAGTACAGTAAATAGTTTTTTATTATACATAGGGCATAGTATATATATATACAGATAGGTATATTTAAAAACAAATTGAAATACCAATTCCATTTGAAATTTGAACAAGATTCCATTATTTCTTACTGTACCCTAAACATTCCCATTGATGATATTTGTAATTTTGTAAAGAAGGAAAAGGGAACTTGTGGCCTTACGTAGTTTACGAGAGTCTTTCCATGTCTCAGATTTTAAATTACAATAACATAATATTAAGTACAATAATAATATTATATTCTTAATACAAAAGTATCCATATTTAATACATATATAGGGAGTTACATAGTATATATATATATACAACAATATTAAGAATATTTATTATGTAAGGAAGTGATAACACTCAAAGATTTAACCGTGCACTTCAAAAAGTACAATATATAAATATAATAATTCATTCAAGAAAATTCTTGTAGAAGTCGTAGAAGTTTTAGTTAACTAGAACAAAATTAAAGGAATTTTGTCATAATACAAGCATATATGCAGTATAACTTACTGCCAGTAAGACATATCAAAAACTTACTGATGAACCAAATAAGAAATCAAACTTTGGTAATAAAATATAGTTTAGTGTTATATATTATGATGATAGAGTATACTGTAATGTATGTAAAACATAGGAATGTTAAAAGTGACTTAACTTATGACGTGCGAGAAGTACGCAAAACACGTATATTTTGTTTTGTAAGTATAGAATTTTTTAATCATCTTGGAAAACTTATAGGAGAATCGTGTGTATATGAATCGTGCAAAAACCAATAATTATGTGTGCAATTTTTTAGATTTATCTTATATATTTTACAAATAAAACAGGAATGTTTTAAAAGATTCATAATAATATAATATGTTTAGCAGAGTTTAGAGACAAATCATTATGAAACAGTAATTTGACTTGATAATTATTTGCAGTTGCTCGTAAATACAAAGTACATATCAGTTGATTGTACAAATATATCGATGAAATGAATATATAATATGCATATATCAGCTATCAGTTAACAAAAGATTCCTTTGTAGCTAATTCCGTTTCATATGCTACGCGATTCATTTTTATCTAATCCATATACATATGTATATATATATATATGTATAGTAATAATTAATAATGTATCAAAACCCACAAGTGGCCACTCCAACATTATTAATATTTATACAATGGATAATATATACATTATTGTTCATGTTCTTGTTGTTGTTGTTATAATAATTTACTGTATTCGTTATATTTTAACCTAGAGTATGTACATATATACATATACATATATTTACATACATTTTATATATATTATACCCTGTGATTTCGGGAAAATGGAAAAACCTGTTGCTTTATAGTAGACAATGTGGATTTATTTACTATTTTACACACTAAGATATATATATACGTTCAATTTATGACGAGTATGGTACTTTTATTTTATTTTAGTTTGATTAAATAGTTTTGTGTGTACATATAGTATATTTGTATATTACTTTATGTAATATCTAGTATGTATGATCATAATATGTGTAATTATATTAGCGTTGTACTTTCTCTTTATTTTCTCCCTTTCTCTCAATTGTTCGTTGTCTTTCTCTTTTCTCTTTTTCTTCTAAACTTTCTACTTTCTCCATTTCTCTTGTATGTTTTTATATTTAAATGATACGGTTAATATATCTATATATATATTATATAATATATACGTTTATTTAAGTCAACATTTTTTAGTTGTTTCTTTTTGGGGGGAAGGGAAGTTGAACATAGCTGAAATACTAAAAAATAAAAGAAAGCATATAGCAGCTCATCCTTTTTGTGTTGTTGAAATTCTATCTATATACTATATATATATATTATATATTGTTATTTGTTATGTATTATAATATTGTTATTATTATTAATTTTTGTTCGATGAGTTTTGAAAAAGGTTGTGGTGGAGACTTATTATTACTATTATCATTATTATTATTATTAATATGATTTCGCTGCCTATAGTAATACTTATATAACTATTCAAAAAATTATACACAACTTTAATGTAAATCATGTCATTTTTTATATACACACAATCGTATATATATATATTATGTATAAATGATATAATATATATATATATATATACAATATCTTCCATTAATAATCTACTATTACTACTTTATATAGATGTGCAATAAGAATGTTGATGGAAATATCTAACTTTTTTTTTAATAATCAAAGTTTTATTTGTGTGTACTGGACGGGACTGCTAATGGCATTTTGGCTCGGTTTCTTAGCTTGGATCTCATATAAAATTCACTTTTTTTTGTTCACACCTTGCCGTCATATATTTATAACCCTAATTATTTTTAGTTTTGTGTACGCTACTCTCTATTTTTTCATTATATTCAGTGCATAAAAATTGTATTATTTACCCTTTACCATTACATGTGTGTATACATATTATATTGCTCCATTTTAACACTTTTGAGTTACTTGTAAATTTTACCCTTTTTGTTCCGGAATGTTGGTTGGTTATAATTAATAATTAATAACAATACTCATTAAAATATTGTTATTATTGTTATTCAAACCTCGGTGTATTATTATTTTAGTTATGCTACTCCCGTATGACTTTACATGGATTCTTTTCTTTTGCAGTGGCATTTTTTTATTTTTACATTTTCGTTGATTTTTTTCGGTGAATTTTTTTGGTGAAATGTAGCAAACTCGCAACCAGCAGAGACTATAGTGACGTTGGCTATAATGTTATAAAAATGTTGTAGTGTATCTATACCTTACAAAAATCAATTCGCTAAACTTATTATTATTTTTAATGGTGGGGTTAAAAGACGCACACGCTTTTTTGGGTGAGTTCTATTTTCCTATATTATATTTATATGTGCCCTATGATATTAGATATTATATATATTTATATTTATGGTTATCCAAGTTTTTTTTTTTTTTTAGAAAATGAGGGATTATCATAAGTTTTTATAATGTAAATTTCAATGTGTTATATATAATATATATTATTATGTATATTATCTTGTTTTCTTCGCCATACATTTAACATTTATCTATACACACAAATCAGTAGAAGTATTATTTGTTTGTAGAAAAGACTTATTCTAGTTACTACTACTATAATAATAATAATTATTATTATTTTTAAATCCCTATATACTGGCTAAACGTTTTGGGTTTTGGTTCGGGGTAATGTTTGCTGCTTTTATATACTTGGTTCATTTGTCCAACTGTTTAATTTTTTCCCTTTTTTATTATGTATTAAAATAATATATAAATGTTTGAAAGGGTTTTCTGTCAAATTTTAACAGACAGGAGAAAAACTTAACTTTGTTTTGAGTTTAATGTAGAACAAAACCTGTTTAGGAATGTAAATGGACTTTTTTTTTAATTCTAGATTTATTATTATATGAAAATATTTCCGTCTATTCTCATACATGTATATAGATTATTGTCAATATAATTGTTTTATTATATAGGCAATACATATCTATGAATATCTTTCTAAACTATAATATAATAAATAATAACTCTATAAAAAAAAGGTCACTTTTTGCTTTCTCAGACAGTCTCTACATTATATATATTTTACGCTCAACCAGACTTGAATTTCTCTTGGCTTGATTCATTTTATACGTAATATATTTAATATTGGATGTGGATCGGTTCTCAAAATACTATGTAAAATTATCCCATGTTTGTACTTGTAGTTTATATTGTAAACCGTAATTTTTGAAATTTTTTATGTTTTGTAGAAATACAAAGAACTTTAAAGACAAACGAAATTGAACAAAAAAAAAACGTTTGTATATGGTTTACCTCAGACGTTTTTCAACATACATTTATGTACATTTGTCAAGTACATGTGGATATAGATCTAAAGTACTACAACCTTATGTAATTTCAAGTTAGGTTTTCCTTTAATAATGATTTGCGATCTAAAATCTTGAAATTTATCTATAGAAATGAAACTGTACCTTTGTTGAATTACACAATAATCGTACACTAAAAAGTACTCAAGTTTTGAAAATAGAGATACTTAGACATATATATATAAATATAAAATCCAAAGCGTTTGCCACAAAGAAAGTTTATAATGTATAGATGTTTTAAAAGAAAGTATAATATACAGTGTTAATAATAAGTTAGCTATATATATGTTGTGCAGGTTTTCCCTCTTTATACATGTATTCATATATGTGACAGTGAACAATAATATGACACAATGAATAACTTGATATAATAATATGTATTATGATATTATAGGTGGAAGTATTATGGGAGGACCTCCTCATCAGTTTCATGGTGGATATTCTTCACACAATTATGCTCCACACATAATTACATCCAGCTATCCACAAATAACTCAAAGGCAGCATATTTATCCACAGTCTACAATATTCTATTGGCCTTACCCGTCTCCGCCCGTTTCTCCCGTGTCTCCGACTACCTACTTTGGACCTCCTCCTGCATTGGTAGATGGAATTTTTCTTGTAATCATCATTTTTATGCATTAATCATCATTTTATACTTAAAGGATTGAAAGCAGTCAAATAGTTGAGAATGTCCAAGTATATTCTAATTTTGTGTGTTTTTTTTCGTGTATTTTCACTAATACAAAGATTCCACAGGAATGCCTAGGAGCTTTGACAATGAATGGGATGAATGGAATTACTAAAGCCATGAATGGACATCCACCTCTACTTACAAATCATGGAAATGATCTTGGTCCAAGATTAATCAACACTGACTCTTGCTATCGAACAGATATGATGATCGAAAAATCTATGAAACCCCCCCTCATTCCTCATACTCATACTA
>JABASP010002538.1:0-19383 GCA_019776565.1 Sminthurinus signatus | reverse complement strand
GAAAACATGCAAATCGATGTATACTAAATACCTGTAATAATGTAATGTAACTATTACACTATTTATGCAAGATTCTCTATTCAATGAAATTAAAATTCCTTAAATACCTTTTTAAACTTTACTCTAATCTGTATAAAAAATAAGTAAATTGAATGATATATAAAAAACTACTAATAATGATATTTGGACATATAGATTTGATTAGAATTTAAAAGTAATGAATGAGACAACATGTTAGAAATAACTTTTGTCAGTTGAATATGATTATATATATGTATACCTTGAAAAATACAACGAAATTTACTAAAAATGGATGGATATAAGGAATATTATACTTTATACTGTATTGTTCTACAAAAAGAAACTAGTAAAAATGCCATACATCATACATGTATATGTATTTGGTTTTTTGGTAAATGTTTTAGTAACAAGTTAAAAAAGGTGAAAAGAAAAAAGAAATTTAAACCAGTTTTACAAGCCCTCAACATTTCCAAGTTACAGAGGGGGAGAAAAATTCTTCTCTGAACGTACAAGAGAATATTATATTACTATTTACTATGTATTGAGTATTGAGGTTTTACTTTAATACTATTTTTAGGCTTTAAAAGCTCAATCTAACCTGTTTTTTTGATTATGGTTTGTTTTTTAAATTTCAATATGAAATGTAAAATATTCATTCAGTGATGATATATAATATTATTTGCAACTGTAAAATGCGTAAAGCATACATTATTATTATTATTCTTGTGTAATATGTATATATTATAAATTATAACTATAGAGGTAGACTTTTAGAATGATAATGCTATATATGCAAGTATAAAATATGCTTTATGATGATGAAGAAAGAAGGAATGAAAACATAAAGGTTTAATTAACAATGATATTGATAATCACTGTATATAAACATATAATACTAAAAATAGTACACTAGTTAAAATATGAGTGTATGTATGAATGAACTCTATATTATTATTATTACTACTACTACTACTACTACTATACTATGATTATTATTACTACTGTGCGTGTACTAGATATATAAAAGATATAACTGTTATATAGAATATAGTGTAGATATGTATTACTGATGTCGTAGGATTATAGATTTGACAGATTTTTTTAATTGTTATATGCAGTAATTGTTTGAGACTGAAGTTGATTACCAGTTTGACTTTGTTTGCTTCCTTTGAGTGATGGAAGTGATTTCACTGATTGTTTAACTAATCATTAATTTTTAGTTCTCTTGTTATTATGTTATACCTAAATTAGCATATGTTTATGTATAGATATTACATACACACATTAGGTTATATTATGTTTCGGTATGTTAACATTATTACGTTTTACTAGTTGTAGTCGTATAGAAGTGTAGAGATTGTATGAATATATATTATGCATAAGTAACATATGGTAATGAATTATATTATATTATTATAGTAATCAATGATTCTTATCATCAAAATATCTTCAATAGAATAATGTTACGTCTAATATTATTCCTTGTTTCTTTTCTTTAAAATAATATATTCATAATATATTATAACCTTATCTCGTCCTTATTTAATCTATTTTGTACTCTGTGTGTCAAAGTATGAAGTAAACTTTTCTCTCATGGATAAAAAAAACTTTATTGTCTAAAGTCTAAAGTTTTTTATAATTCATTATACATTTTTTCGTTCTAGTTGACATTGTATAATCAATAATCATATTGCATTTATTTTACCATTTCAAGTTTTATGCACCAACAAACTTGTTTGTTTCTTTTAAAAGGCTTTTTTTTTACAGATTTTAAGAAAAATGAAGAGTCATTCATTAACTCTTCAAATTTTGTTTGTCCTTTCATTTATACTTACCCATGTCGATATGTACATTTATATATTTACCCGTAAAAAAATTGCATTCGTTGGCTTAAAATGAAAATGTGGTTATGAAAAGAAAACAGTTTTACTGCAAGTTTATGAGATTATATGATACAGAACAGAGAGTGTATTTATAATAATGATGATGGTTATTATTTAGTAGGACTGTCCTTGAAAATCTGCATACATTAGCGATTAAATGATAAATAATTTGTTAAATCCTACATGTGGACAGTGGACAAACACCAAACACATGTTTGCCAAAACGTTTCTATATTATATTATGCATCAAATTCACATGTACGAATTACGAATGTTATCATGATTTTCTCATATATATATATATTTATTGAATAGTCACAGATTATTTACTATACAGAGTATTATGGACCTATCTCCGATATCCCATATTTTCATATATACATCAATTTTTACTTCTATGTATCTGCTGCACGTATATATTATGTACATTGTACATATAATGAGACTATCAAAGAACTAAAAAAAAACTGCTTTAAACTACATAAAATGTGTCTGATAACAGTGACAACACATTTATTATTAACATGTTATAACTTATAACATTTTACCAGTAGTTATTTTATCACCAATATTAAATTGTAACATATTATTATACTCGTACTTCAGTGGTTTAGTTTTGAAGCGTAAAAAAAGTAGCTCGTAAGTATTTTACACAGAGATTACAGCGGTAGTCCATGTTTCATGTATCAGTACGTAAAAGTAGGTATAAAAATCGAGTTTTTTTTTAAAAAAAAGTGCAACATTTTAGATATGACATGTGAGGTCCACTATCCACTAGAGACTATTGAGATTCATGATTCATGAGCATAAATTGGAGACTGAATGTTCTAGTCCTAGTGTTAATTATTGCATATAATATGGAACATTGTCTGCCACACAACACACAACACAATATGATTATTGTTTTGATGAGCACTTCATACTTCATATATCATGTCTGTAGTCTGTACGTATACATTGTACATAATTTACACATGCTTATCGAAATAATAAATAACCTGCTATGCGGTTATTATCAGATAACCTCAATTTTCTGATAATTTTTATGCTGCTGAAACACATTTGTGTTTTGTGTCCATAAAAGACACGATCAGCTAAACAGCTAATTATCAGGAAGAATCAGAGATAATTGTGGAACCATATGTAGTTGTGTCGTCCGAACATCTATAATATGCATATAGATACATATAAAATACCCACAAGACATTTCGTCTCATATTGTTATTGCTGTATATTATCCAGTAAAATGCTGGTAAATTGCACAATAATAAAAGCAGCGTATCTTGCAATACATAGACTACAGATGAATGTAGATGTAGTTGCATGGACGTTGGTTGGAGAAAAAGTAAAACTACCAAGATGAAAGATGCAGGAATTCTATGCATAAAAGACAGCATCGAGATCGCAGATAGTGAAAGTGTGTATAAATGCATTATGTATTGGGAATGGAGACTGGTAGCTGGTAGCTGTGCTGGCAATTCGGAAAAAACTAAAGAAAATATTTTAAGCTTTCTCAAAACTCGAGATCCCAAATTCAGAGTTAAATTGCTTAGAACTTAGAACTGAAATGAACCATAGGATCAATGAAACTTTCAAATTACATTCCTGTAAAAAGTCATAATAAAATGATTAAAATGTATTTAAATAGTGAACGATGTTTAGTTATATTTTATATCTTAATGTAATTAAGAATTACTATAGATCTACGATTCATTACAACATGACGAGCATCCTCGTACAATGCTGTTTGTTCCGTATGTTGTGCATCAAAGGAAAAACAATAAAAGTACACCTTTTCTAAACATTGTATGTTTCTCACATAATATTATGCATTTCCATCATTTCTGATTTCTGATGCGCTGAATGCAGTTATTCATTAACTTGTTATACTTGCTTCAATTTCATATTATTGTGCCCTGTAAAATTGTATTCTTCATCATTAATGATTATTTTTGTAGAGTTTAATCTACATAACATTTACTTATGAAATGAAATGTGTAAACTGTAAACTGTGTGTACAGTGTACAAACACTTCCTTCTAAAATTTCCATGTACCCAAGTATTTTAGTCCGACATTTTTTAATTGGCAAGATGTGTTTAATTCATACACTGAGTGCATTCTGCATTCATTATTTATTTATACAATGAATGAACACCTTTTTACCATTTACTTGTATCTTATAACTCATACATACAATGTTGAGTGTATGCCCACACATTGCATATGATATGGCGAGTGACATGGCTAAATGAGTATTTCCGTGCAAAACTGAAAAGTTTTTATGATTCCTCTGATAATAACTATAATATGATTATGATGAGGAAGATGATAATAACATGATGTGATATGTGATATTATAAACCTGTCTTTTATATTTCTTGTATCTACTTTAATTAAAAATGACGCGTGTGTTTTGGTGCGGTATCAAGCATTGAAGAATCCAAGAATGCACTTTTTAATACTAAATGTTAAACATTAAACATGGAAGCTGGCTGACGTTCGTTTGGCGTTCTCTCATCTTGATTCTTGATATCTCATATATATGTGTGATGTGTGATGCATATGCGATGGTAAATGGTACAGATAATAATGTGCACTTACTTCGTGTACATAGCAGTGCAGAAAATTGAAAAAGTTCATGAAGCCTTTTTTAATACATATGTACATTGTACATGTAAGAAATACATCTAGGTGTACATAGTGTAGAATATATAGCTCATAGTTCAGTACCAGTATCACTGTGCAATAAAAAGGAGTATTTATAAATGAAAAGGAATGATATTTTTTCTTTACACAAAGTTTCTTCTTTTATATTTCTTACATTTATACAGGCATATGTAGTATAATATAAAAGCACGATATGAAAGGTGCACTCTAGAACTCTAGAGTCGAATTAAACTGCATTTCTTCTTCTATTGCGTCTTCTTCTTCTTCTTCTTGTCTTTTTATTTAGCCAACTCCTTTTCTCTCTTCCTTTTTGCATGCATCCATGGATGCTGACTGCTGACTCTTGCATGCATCCATGTATCTATGTAGTCTATAGCCTATAGCCTATACTGTGCCTATACTGTAAAAGAATGGTGTTATAAAATAATTGCAAGGACTTTATGCTATACAAGTGGATATAATATTGTACAATGTATCTTTAGAATGTCCCTGTGATACAAAATGTTGGAATAAAATACAATATATATACAATGTACAATACATGGTAGAATATGAAGCGGGAAGCCAGAGAGAGAGAGAGAGAGAGAAATGAGAAAAGTTGGTTGCTGTTTGCTGGTTAAAGTGCAAGATGCACTGCACAATGCTTGAGATAGGACATGATCCTAGCTTCTCTAACTTATAGCAAATTACAACTATACCTATACATAACCTAAACGCTATAAGCTATCTACGTATAACTTTTAGCATCTCATTGCCAGTGCAATATAATTCTTGCAGATCCGTCCTTATTCCTTTCATATATATATGTATTAGATATTAGATATAAAATGTAAAAAATATATATTGTACAAATATTTAGTAGGAGCATTCATATAGAAAAACACGTTTTGAAAAAGTATCAAAAAAGAAGCCAACTAAAATATCTACATTTTGCATTATATGATGTAGAATAAACCATATATCTGTAATCTGTATGTATAGGTTTGACTTTGAGAAGAATCAGACCTACATTGTATGGATATGCACGTGATATTTTTGCTAATTTTTTCTCTATACTCTATACCAGATGCTATAATACTTTTGCATTGATGCAATATATATATACTGGTACAAGCTACAAACTATACAAACCTGTATACTCTTATACTTTGTAGTAAGGAGTTGGATAGATTCTAGATTCACTGTACAACAACATTGTACATTGTATATATTGTATAGTTTTATTCTCATGCACCATTCCTATTTTGTACTTTGTATTTCGTATCAACTATCATAACAACATGTAAAGAGTTTGTATTTTGTATAGTTTGTAGTTGGATTATGTAGTAAAATAGTTGAAGCTTACACACACTCAACTACTTTTTTATTATGAATGTATGTATAAAATACATATATATATACATAGGTACATGTTTTTGCAGAGTGGTGTCACTAATTGCAATGCAAGTCCAATCGCATTCGAGTGTGACTATATATCTAATATCTAGGAAGCCAAAACACCCTACAACCATAATACTTTATACATTGTATACGGCATTTGGCATTTGATATTTGCTATGGGTATCTAATTGTACTTAAGATGCACTGTGTACAGTGTATATATACATACATATGTACACTATAAAAATAATATAATAATATAATGCATATACCTATATACCATTTGGATTGGATTAAACCAACATTTTTACAGCATGTACTTTTTATTGAACATTTGAACATTGCACATACATATGTGCATGCACTTTATCTGTTTTCCGCCTGAACTGTTAAAAAAAAGCTGAGAAACAAGAAACTACAAACTACATGTACATACTACATCGTAGTTTGTAGTTTTGTAGTTTTTGTAGTGGAATTATGAAAAAGAAAAAAAAAGTCTTGAAAGACTAAGCTAAAATTTTTTGCACAAGTTTTGAATCACCAAATTTTTCTGGATGTTTGTTGTTTGTTGGACGCCTTTCTCCATTTTTCATTGTTTTACATCGTTGTCTTTGAAAGATGTGTGTAGTTTGTAGAGAATAGAGGAGTATGAAGTATATATATGTATTTATTGCATGTACAATGTAAGTTGTAGAAAATAAGTTGTACATGCATCAGTTGCAACGTTGCAGCTTGCTAAAAAGCCCTTGGGATGAAAAATGGTAAGTACGTAAAAGATAGTGCCATCGACCTTGATTAGAAATTAGAACTATACAAACTACATCACCACATGAGAATTTTCTCGGTTCTCGGATATACGTCAGTTGCATCCACTGCTTCATAATCCGGATTCTGAGCACATATTTACTGCGTGCACTGTATAATGTATAATGTATAAAATACTCGTACAGTGCTAAAAGTTGATATTCCAAAAAGAGTTTTCATTCAGTACTTGTCTTTTCTGTGCAATCATTTTCAAATCATATCATGTGTCTTTTGAATTGGTTGTACATTTTACATTTTATGCATTATCCTACATCCTCAGAACTTTGAGGGTAAAGGGTATAATATATAATATGTCTAAGAAAAAAAGGACCACAACCAAAACATTCGACCGACTACTAAAATCGTTACTTTTACCACACTATACATAAATCTTGATTCTTGATGTTTAATGTTTAATGTGCAAGTATCCAATATGTTTTTCATACAAAAGCTCAATAAATTTACTATTAAGAATTGAGAGCCTTGAGCATGTAGATATATTATAGATTGTACATTGTACACATCATCATGTTATAATATATTCCTAGATTTTGAATTTTACTTGGTATATAATATGATAAATAACGAAGTACTATCTATGTATCATACATCATACATAAATGCACCAAATATAATCTGATACACCAATCCAACTTCAAGCTAGTGAGAGAGAAAAATGGCAAAAGTGCAAAGATGTCGTATACGGTAAGGTTTTGCACTTCTTCTTTTTATCATGTTGAATATATGTAGATGTATCCACTATCTAGTATCTAGAATCTATAGAGAAATAAATTGTAGGACGATGATAAGCCTTCACAATTCATTCAAAATTCATATAAATTTGACTATTTCTTGCCTCAGTTATCATTCTTTTCATGTCGTTCTCGCATATCCCTCGTTTATGTAGTATTTCTATATTTGTAGAATCTACATATCTTTTACTTGTACATAATTTTTCGAAGGAACATATCTTAGTACTTACATTAATAATGATAGTAATGACTAATGAATAAATAAATAAATGCTACATTCAAGTAAAAACTCATGCTTTGAAATTTACAGAGCCCAGTATGAAAATTAAAAAGTTAAATGAACAAAATATCAATAAAAAATACACTTTTCTGAATAAAATATTATTTGCAATTTTACAAAACGTGATGCATGCAAGTATTTTAGTACAACTATAGAACCTTTTTATGAAATAAATAACCTTATAATATTTTGAAAAATTCGATAGTTTAAAATATAAAATATTGTACACTGTACAAATTCTTCTTATTTTTCGATTGTCTACAGTTCATTGCTTAGTTACTGTACTTTTTGGATACCTTTAGTAGGAAATTGTGAATGAAATTATGTACTTTGTACTTACATACTCATGACATTGAACACGGAGCGAGTAGGGAAGAGAGTTTTTAGTGCATTTAGAATTTAGAGTTGAGTGAGTGAGAGATGGAGCAGGAAAAAGGGAGAATAGAGTGAAAGTAAATAAAAAAGGTGTGTGTGTGTGTATTATACATACTTTAATGTGCAGGATGCACGGTAGTATACTTACATACAACACACATATAATAGCTAATAGTAAGGTTCTGTCTGGACTAGAGTCTAGAGTCTGGAGTCTGGACTGACTCCTGTATACTTTTATGCAGTTGAGTTTATTATTATTACCCCAACTGCATTTGCAATTGCTGTCCTGCGCTTTGATAATTGATTGATTTTTCTATTTTCTCCACGTTTAAGCCTATCACTTTATCCTTACTTATACAAATTGTTGAACTATTTTCCTCTCGATTCTCGATGTGTCTGTCTGTATTCTTTGTAAATATCATGTGAATATTATGCAGCCCATGAATTTCCTCAGAATATAGAATTCTCTTCCTCACCAAAAGTGTATGTTTGATTTAGCTCCCTTGCTAACTGTAAACTATATAAAAAAATCTATAGTACAATGTTCATTATTTTTGCAATGTAGTTCATGGATGAGAAAAAGCATCCAGAATCAAGAATAGAGACGGCATTATTAAATACTTTTACATTTTTGTAATGCCGAATAATGGACATGGACACATTTGACATATTTAAAGAAACAGAGTATAGATTTTCATTTCCCATTCTATAAAACAATAAAAAATAAAATGCATTCAAATTCTTTGTATAAAATGTAAAATGTACATATTTGTAGAGTTTATATTATGACTTTTCATGTTGAATCACCATTAGTCTATAAATTCTAGAGTCCATTAACATCAAACGTCAACGTATCCTATTTAAGTACATGCATATTTCTAGCATATTGCATACATAATACATATGTTGAATGTCGAGTGTCAAAAGTCAGAATAAAAGTAAAACACACTGCATTTTTGGTACGTCTTCGACCTACAACCATTTTAAGATTCATATTTAGCTAAACGAGAGAGATCATTGACAATTGTTCAATGGCCCATCTTACATTTTATTTTGAATACTAATCATCCATAATTCCGTAAAAAAAGGTAAGCTGTAGTATAAGTAACAAATAATTGGTAGTATTTGTATTAGAAAAATATATTTTTACCGTGTATAGGGTGTAGGGTGTCAATAATTTTTCTGCAAGTCACAGAAGTCAACATAATATATTCTTTACTATTTACAATGTACACTGAAATGTATAATAATAAGAAGTGCATAATGATGTACGTAGTATGCTGAAAAAGAAAAGGAACACAGGACATTATAATTTGTGTCATACATGCACATTTTACCCTATGTAAATTAATATCGCCAGTAGCACATTTTATTTACCTATTTCTATCCCGTTAAACTGGGCTCTGTATATTGTATATAGTCTGTGGTATGCCTTGTGCTCTTTACTCTTTACTCTGTGCACTGTGTATGTATTATGTATTATGAATGGTGTATGCAGTATGCAGAGTACAGAATTTTCAAAATGCATTTCCTTTTAGAGA
This sequence comes from Sminthurinus signatus, assembly GCA_019776565.1. Classification (NCBI taxonomy): domain Eukaryota; kingdom Metazoa; phylum Arthropoda; class Collembola; order Symphypleona; family Katiannidae; genus Sminthurinus; species Sminthurinus signatus. Next base: position 9,679 of record JABASP010002538.1, on the reverse strand, counting down.
AAAAACTTCAATCATCATCATATCCATACATAATAAAGATAACAGATGCAGTTTTTGATATACTTGACCAATATATTATACTCTATGTATACCAATATCTATATCATATATAGACTACATGTAATAACATCCTACTCAGTGATGCAAATGTGTCGAGTGTAGACGAAACATGGCATGAAAAAAGAACTAGAACTAGAACTTTTAGCGAACAATAAGTATATATTATATATATATAAAATACAAGCCATTTACCACCATTAGACATGTATTTATTTTATATGTATTATGCATGATGCATGTGATATACACAAGAAATACATTACATTAGTATGTGCATTGACAGTCACTTTCATCTTGCATCTATTTTAAAGATATTGCACCATTATACACATTATACCTATTATCATCTGTACATAAATTGCATTGTATAAACTGCATTCAGAATTCAAAATTCAAAAGGATGACGCCCTTACACTAAAAGTAAATACATCTATTTCAATTTTTATGTATAGTTGTATTCAGTATTTAGAATTCAGGGTGCAGAATGCAATTATTTTTACTTGTAGATAAATTATTATACTACTAAAAAGTATCAATTGAAAAGGGGTCCAAAAATTGAAACAGCTTTTGTTTTGTTTTGTTTGCTTGTTTGTTTGTTTGTTTTTTAGTTTGCAGTAAAAAAAAAAGAAAGAAAAAAGAAAACGTGAAGATGCAATTGTAATTGTCATTATCTTATAAAGTTTTTATGTGTGTATGTAGAATGCAGTATGCATATTATATTATACTAAAAACTTTTGCACTATATACATAGAATGCATGTGTGGAATATTTGATATGTTATATTTTATATTGTTTTAAGATATCATATAATATATGTAGTAGTATGTAGAAGTACGTATAATATGTACCAATGCAATTTTGAAAGTAAACCCAAGTACTTACAATCTACAATATACAATAGTAGGGGATATGGAGTATGGAGAGAGATATCGCTAAATCACAAGGTGGGCTGCATTTGCCATTTGCAGTGTAATATAATCAGAGTATAATAAAATATGCATTCATATAATCAACCACATAAATATCTAGTATGTGCCAGTACAATGTACAAGTACAACTAATGTAGAGTATAGGTAAATCATACATATAACTTGATGTAGACATAAAATATTATATTATTACATACCTATACCTATGTGTACTTGCAATCCTTTTTGCAACTGCAGTTTTCAGTGCCACACACAACTGCAGAGATGCAAATAGAAGTGTACAAAGGATAATTTTGAGTTTGTCCTTTTTTCTCATGTTTGTTTCATTTCATCTTTGATACATGAAAATGTCTTGAACAAATTCTACCCTTTGGATAGTTAATTTTTTAAATGCATTTAGTTTTTTTCTAAGAATAATTATTTTTGAAAATATTATAGTATTTTGTATTTTCTAATAAAGAATTATAAAAGAATTTTTAAAAAATTATAAAATGAAAGAAAACTCAAATAGATTTGAAAAAAAAGTCATACTCTGGATTCTGCATCCATCTAATTCTGTCTGTTGCTCTTCATTTTTACATTTACATACATGATACATGTATGTGCAGTCTCATACTTAAAAAAGTCGGCGTGTCTACTTACCTACCTATGCATGCATCATGTATGCAGTATTATACTATTATGCACACAATACACAGTATAAAACGATTTTTGCTATAAACTACTAGAACCCGCATCTTTTTTTGTCTCTCTCTCTGTCTATCTATCTATAAAAAAGTTAGTACTCTAGACGAGGGTCGATTGGATGGCCTTGCAAAATTCCATATCTCTTGCGAGTCTTATTATATTATATGTTGAGCCTATACACACTCCAAATGTGTGGCATTGCATTAGATTCTATATAAACTATTATTATATTATTACATACTGAATAGTAGATACCAGAAACTAGAAACTATATAGAATAGAAAAATGATATGATAACATTACTCCTGTGGCGATATATTATTTGGGATTTAGTTTAAATGATAATATTAAATCTGTGAGTACAAAAAATGAAAAGAAAAAAAAATTGGTTTTACAAAAAGAGGAATTAAGATAAAATCAACTAATCCTGTATGCTTATCCAGACTCTACTAAATACTAACCACCAATATCCTCTATTCAAATGTATGTGCATGGATAGAGAATTGAAATACTCATATCCAATATCTCTATGTATACATGAACAGCATGTGTCATTCTATGTGTGTATATATTGTGTATCTACATAGAAGAAGACGGCCTTATGGTCTGTCCCCTTGTACTTAAAAATAAAGTGTCAAGTGTCTAGAGTCTAGAGTCCAGACACTATACATATATATATATATATATGTATACATGTATTTCGGACTTTCTCCAAACTCCAAACTTTCTCCAAAATTTACCCGTCTTTACCCTATGCATAATACATACATAATATGTGTAATAAGATGTAAAAGATGTATAAGTAAAAAATATACTTCATCAATGCACTTTTCCTATCATGTATTTGCCTTAACCCTTCGTTTTATGATTTATGGTATGTACATATCATGTGTACATATGAGGAGAGAGAGAGAGGCTCATGTACGTGCTTCATGAGAGCATATGTATACATATATGTATAGGTGTGTGTGTATAAAAGTAGTTTAACATTTTATTTAAATTAACACATTTTTCAAACTATTAATTAGCAAGTTGTTAATAATAAATTGAAACATTTTATGCAAAAACAAAATCACAGGGAGAGACAGACATGCCGAGAATGCATCTCACTACTTAAAAGTGGTAATGGACATTGGAGGGAAATCATCATCATTTTATCATCACAGAACCAAAGCTGAACGCTGTATTAAACAGTGAGATTATAAGCAGTGTTTTTGTCTCTCTCTCTCTTTCTGCACCTCACTATGTATATGTGTGTACGTATACCTATGTGCAAATATATTTGCCAGTATACCGGCTTAGCAAGTGCCGGTATACCCTGATGCAGATTTCATACGTATATAATATACATAATATACATATCCATATTTGCGAATATATTTTTCAGTGTACACTGTACACTGAAATAGAGGACTAGAGAGAATAGTACTATAGAGAGGAGAGAACGAAAGAGAAGAGAGAGAGAAAGAAAAGGAGTACAGTAAAACCTCGGTAATCCGGTACTATAGTATTAATAAACATATTTAAATAACTAGTTTTAACAAAATGAACTTTACGATACCATCCGTCTTTTGAATGGTAACTGGTAATGAACTCAAAAAAATAATAAATATGAACCATATAATAATAATAATGTTGAAATTATGACATTTAATTTAATTTTAGTATTATAGTATGGAGCAAATTTAATGCAGATTTATGTCAAATTTGAATTGGATCAGGAATCAGAATAAACAAAGATGTAAAATGCAAATAATAATGTCTTACAATATTATATCTTTTCCTGGATAATAGCTACATATTTTTGTCTGAAGATTTTTTCGAGTGATCGTTGAATTGTATAGGGTCTTGTTTCTAAGGGTTTTTTTTATAGAGAAATGGTAATTTTTCGGGATGACCCGTAAGTATAATTAACTTTGTTGACCGTATTAAATGTTAAATCCAGTAATTTCAAATTTTCATGTTCATTTCGATGTTCATGTTTGAAACAAAGTTTCATAATGTTATGTGTGCAGAGGATCTACTGTACATTTTGGGAGAATCCATGTTATATTAAAAGAGGGGAACCTAACTTAGCGTTCTTCCATTACATGTAATTCCTATCTGCTCACTCTTATTCAGACATTACATATAGTCTCCATACTTTGTGCATACTGTTGTAAGTATCTTTCATATTATTATATATTATTATTCTACTACTATTCCTAATAATATTGTTATATATTTTTAATTTCTCCATATTTCAATTACTTTCGGTAAATATTTACGTTAATAATCATAATATTGTAAAACCATATTATTATTTATTTTTTTCTTTCTTTCATTCTTTTACCTTTCGTTGTTTTTTTTTTACATTCAATCAGTTGTGTTATATTGTGTATTACAGAAGAGAGATATAATATTTTTCCCTTTTAAATTGTCCGTGTGTTTAAATATTTTGAGTTTATATAGATTATGTAGATGTGTATGGAGGAGTGTGTGTGTTACATATTATTATTATAAAAGGATAATAAAGACAATTGCCGACACTGAAACGAAATACATATTACAAATATATGTTGTGTGGATACAGAATATATATTATACACATATAAATGTAGATATAACCAATCAATACATAATAACCACATTGTAATAATTAATATTTACAATCGTTTTTATTTATTTACCAAAAATTATACTTGTGGCTACTTATTTTATTTAAACAAAGGGAAAAATAATATCAATTTTGGAAAGGGAAACAAATTGTGGATAAATAAATAACTAGAATTTCTTCTTTTTTTGTACAAAATACGAAAATACATTTTCTTAAATGAACATGCTTTTGCAGTTATCGTGTAATGTATAATAATAGTTGTAATATGTAAAAGTTAGTACACATCAATATGTAATGAAAACACATTTTGATTTATAAAGTTTTCTTGTAACACGTCTCGATTCCCAAAATCCATTTTCTTATTTTTATTTTTATATTTTACAAAAGAGAAATCTGTAAATGTTGTTTTAGATGCATGCAATAAGTATGCAATATTTTTGAAGAAACAAAATGTTCACTTTTTTGTTTTTTAAAATATCTAAATATTGCCCTTGTTAACGCATCTGGCATCTGCCACATGATGATACATATTTTTTTTTTGTTTTGACGATTTTATACAAGTTGTAACTAGTTGTATGTGCAGGTCGTGAGTATAGTGAATGTGTATTTAAAAAAAAAGTATTGTGTTCAATAACTACAAGAGATATTATTATTATTTACTTATAATATAATATTATTATATAATTCCATTTCCTTTTTCATGAATTAAAACAGAGTTGACCAGGAGGAGATAGATTGATACAAGGAGAGAAGAAGACGAGGTGGAGAAGAAGAAGAAGATTAATTAGTTATTACAGATTGATTAATTTGTAATTGCACACACATACACATAAACACACTCTCACGAACGGACTGACCGGTTTTAAAATAATTGATAAGAAAAAGCTGATACTTTGAGAAGACTGAGCCCAGGATAAAAAAAAAACAAAATTAGAATTAAAAATTATTGTCATTTTTGGATCGTACTAGAGAATCGAGTGCTTTTAGCAACAAGGGGAAGTAGGAAAACGTAACAAGTAAGTAAAACGTTTATATTATATTATTATTATATTTAACAATAATTATCTTTGTTTTATCTGGTTATCTGGAATAATTATGATTATAATATAAAAGATATTAATTAAGTATAGCATATTGAATACTTTTTTTTATTGTGTACACCTGCATCACAAATTTTTTTGTAAATATGTTATATATGTGTGTACATACATATTACATATATATACATTATACATATACATCGGTCAAATTATTAGGTACATATATGTTTAGTGTCCATCAAAACTCTTTGATCATGTATTTAATACATTTTAGTAATATGTAACTAAATACATAATTATATTATTATGTAGAGCTTTAGTTAGCATCCTGGTAATTTGCTAAATAAAAAAAACTAAACTAAAAAGTGTAAGTGTTTACTATATTAATAGACTATATAGACACACGCAAAGGTATTAGGTATAATGTATGATATAGCTTCTTCTTCTTTTTTATTACAAACTCTTTAAAATATTGACTGACAATTAAACTACTGCATAATATAATATGTATATTAGTATGTATGGAACATGAAATTATTCATCAATTATTTCAAGATTTCAAGATTTTTTTTAAAAAAAATGTATAAAGACTAATAATTTTTATAATAATAATAAATCTATAGGTATCAATAATGTACATGTTATATAATCTCAAAATTACATATAATACACTACATACCTAATATGTAATGTAGATTGAGCAGGATACAGACCGAGAGAGAGAAAGAGAGAGAGAGTAAATATTTGATCTATAATGATATTGTTATGATTTGTTATTGTTTACTATTTTGATGAAGATAAATATTATAGTAAAGTGACAGTAAAGTTTAATAAAGAGGATAAGAAAAAGTATGAGGTTAAAGTATTAACAACGACATGAAAAAAAGAAAGAAACGAAGCGAGTCAGAGACAGACAGTGATAGAAAAAACAGATATTTTGTATATATTTAAAAAAAAAATAAATATTAAAGAACAACATTGAAAGTGTGAATCAAGTTAGAATATATAATTTTTTTTTTTTTGAATGAAATATAAAATTGATAAATGTAATGAACAGTGTATAGTATCAATAACCAATGATAATCATAGTAGTAGTAGTAAAATAAATAAAACATAATAATAATTTTTTCCATTCTCTTTATTTAAAACTTCTAGAGATACAAAAGTAAGTATAAGTAAGAGAAGTAAGAGACAGAAAACAAGACGAAGAAGTTTGGAGAGGACAAGATCGTGTACTTAAGAGAGAAAAAAATTTTACACTAGATAAGATAACAACAATGGACTCATCATTTGGATTTCATCCTTCCATTGCTCATAGTCATCCTAGTCACTATGGACAGCCGTACAGCTTTCCCCAGGTTACCCAGGTAAGAAATATTGATTTCTTCATAATATGACAAAAGTTGGTTTTGCGGTTGTTCTCTATAGTATATATTGTAAATTATCATTATGATATTATTTTATTTTATACTCCTTTTAGTTTTAATACTCGTACTCTATGTATATATATTATTTTAGATGTTATAATATTATTATATGTGGATACATTATTTGATTTAAAGAAAAATAAATATTACAGATATTATTATTTAGAGTACAGAGTACGATATTTCATTATCATTAATCTCTCTCGCTCTCTTAAATTATTGACAAATAATAATAATAATAACATCCTAGCAGTATATTTTTTTCCTGTAGAACATACAATGTAGACTTTGTGTGTATGTGTGTGCTTTGTATTGTTTATTTATTTAATTTTTTTCTTCTTTTGTACACATAATATTGACACAACTATATAATATATTATATAGTTAGTCATATTATGTTTTTAGTTATCTATCTCTTAATAATAGTGATAGTTTTTAAAACAATAATAATTTCGATGATAGAGTCGTGTAATATAGTATACATAGAAATAACCGAGAGTAGTCCTTCAATATTTTGCAGTGTCCAAGGGTCTTTCCAACTTTTAATGCGGATCGACCAAATCACAAGGAGTTTCACCAAACTACACCAACTACCAATGTCCTTCCACAGAATTTAATTAATAAGGAATTTCATGCCAATGCAAATTCAATGAATCAGCAGCAACAACAAGAACAAAAACCATTTACAACTCCAACAACAATTCATGTTGTTACACAAGGTACTTATAGCATATTATTATTAAATTATTTTCTTATACAAGATAATATATATATTTTTTTGTTTTTAAACAAAATTAAATTAAAAGAATGATTTTCCCCTTTTTATGGAGAATCTTAATAATAATAATAATAATAATAAAAAACATAATTTTGATTTTGATACTATTTTTTGTTCGTTTTTTTTATTACAGGACAACAACCAAACCAACAACAACAACAGGCCCAACAACAAAATCTTGCCAACAATTCTAATACTATGGTTGTTCATGCTCAGCAAAATCAAACAACAGCTACTACCAACACAACTCCTGCACCCAAGAAAATCAAAAAGCCGTAAGTAAAACTTTAATGTTTCAATCATTTTAAGTTTTTTTTGAGAGAGAGGGAGAAGAAACTATAAAATAACATGTTACCACATAAAAATTGAACCCATCATTACCCTTTTTTTTCATTTCATATCTATTTTAGGAAAGGAGATCCAGAAGCTGGAAAATATTTGTTAAGCAAGGAGGATATTGAGAAACTGAATGCAAGAAAAATGACCCGGATGCCAAACCTCAAGATGAAAAAATTTGCATGTGATTTGTGCTGCCGTTCCCTCATGACTAAACAAGCATTAGACATCCACATGCGATCTCACACTGGAGAAAAACCCTACAGGTATTTGTGATTTTTTTTATGATGTTTGTTTTGTTTTTTGTTTTTTTTTTTTAAAAAAAAGATAGTCTTTTGTAATACTGTCAAAGTTATGTTGGATTAATTTCTTGTTAATTAGTAAAACAATTTGTATATATATTTATTTTTGTTTTTACAGTTGTGCGGACTGTGGAAAGAACTTTGTTCAACAGGTGAGTTATTCAGTTAACTTGAGTGTAAAAAAAAATACGTAATCACACTGTACTAGTATGATTAAAGAAGTAAGAGATACACATTTAAATAAGAATGTACGTATCTATATGCTTGAATTTTTTTTTTTTCATTTTTGTCTTAGGCTACATTAAACCGTCATCGCAAGGGAGTTCACATGCCCAAGTCCCAGGTAAATAAAATTAACTATTGAAAAACAAAATGAAAACAAAATTTTATGCTTATAATGTTATCTTTTAATGTAGTAATGTCAGAAAAAATAATAATTTCTTTTTGTTTTGTTTTTTCTCTCTAAATAGGAATGTTTTGAGTGTGGCAAGATGTTTGGATACCGTGACTATTTAGTCAAACATTTAAGTAATTTGAGTACATTTTTATAAAGCGAAAATAAAAAAAAACTTTTCTTTAAAATAATTTTCCTTCATTAATAATTTTCAAAAACTCTTTAATTAAATATGTTAAATATTTTTTCAGGAACTCATACTGGTGAGAGACCGTACAGCTGTTCTAAGTGTGAGAAGACGTGAGTAGCATTCATCTTCAATTTTTTACAACACTTACTTTCACAATTTAACTTTTAACTACCATTAAAATTTATCAAAAGATATTTTCTATAATTTTTTTTATTATTAATTTCTTTATTATACAGATTTCGGGACAAGACTTCTTTAAATCAACACAGCCGATCACACAAATAAATTAAAGTCTCTGGATTGGATACAATATAGTTTTGCTCCTCATCCATAATGATCCCCAAATAATTTACGACAGTAATTCTGTTTTTTTTTCTCTCTTTTCTTTTCTTTTTTTTTTCGTTGTTTTTTGTGTGGATTATTATTCCATGTACTCTCCAATAATCAAACATAATAACAATAGGTTGGTAACTATACTCATAGTTTAAAAACTTAATTTATTATATATTAATCAAATAGTAATTCGAATATTATACGTATTGTTCGTCTTCAAATCTAAAAATCAAACCCTTTTACTTATTACAATCATATTGAAGATTCACCGAAACACCGTCTTTATAGTATGTAAGACGTTACATAAAAACAAACACATTTATCTACCTACCTACCTACCTTGACCGTAGCATACTCATATAACAAAAATAAAACAATAGTAAGATGGATTAAGAATTGAGAAGTTTGATTTGTAAGGCTTTCCAACTGGAGTATATAATATAACAGATTTTATGGTAATAATAATCAATAATAATAATTAATAATGTTATTTTAGCTTCAATTCGTAAAAATTAGGAAATTTATTCATATTATATTGCTCTGTTTTTTCTTTAACAATGAGGATTTTTCTTCAAAATATATAAACAATAAATAAAAAAATAAAGAA